>JAAGNO010005119.1:0-11585 GCA_033439905.1 Ceryle rudis
GCCAACCTCCCCTGCAATGGGGCCAGGGATGGGGCAGCCACCACCTCTCGGGGCAGCCTGGGCCAGGCTCTCACCACTCTCACCGTCAAAAATTTCTTCCTCTTCTCCAGTCTGAATCTCCCTCTTTTATTTTAAACCCATCCCCTCTTGTCCTGTCCCAACAGGCCCTGCTCAACAGGCTGTCCTCATCTTTCTGCCAGGCCCCTTCAAGTCCTGAAAGGCCCCCAGCAGGTCTCCCCAGATGGAGCCTTCTCTTCTCCAGGCTGAACAACCCCAACTCCCTCAGCCTTTCTTCATAGGATTTCTGCCATCATTTGTCTTAAAAAGAGCCCAAAGGTCCTGTAAAAGAGGCCCAAGACACATCAGCGCTGATATACAGCACACGGAGATACACTGGTTTTACCTGAGAATTGTGTTCACCTTGACTCACCTCTTCTCTGAGGGTAAGAGAAGGCTGGTCACCAAGAGCTACCAAGCAGTGCCATTGCCAACCATGATGAGAAGCTGATGTGAGAAAACCACTAGTGTTGTACTAGCCCATTGAAAAAAACACCGCACAACTGCAAATTGAAATGCTGAAATGAGCAGGGTGGACAGAGCGGTGGGAGCAGTGGGAAGTGCCGTTCCCCAAGGGCAACACTGTCCCCTCCACTGCAGGTGCTTGTGTAACACCCCCATCTGTCCTGGTTTGAGCTAGAACAGAACCTTGACACCATCTCATTGGTTCGGGTTAGCACCAGGTGATGAGACGCCTTGGCCAGGGCAGAACTGTTTGCTGGGAAGCAACAGGAACCAAACCAGCATCGCCAATACCTTTGGCCAAGCCCATCCCCGTGGTCCTGTGCTGGGTCACACAAATGCAGAATTGCCCAGGTAGGAGGGGACCCCCAAGGAGTCTCTGCCCCAGCCCCTGCTTAGCTTGGGGCCAGCCCTGGGCTCAGACCAGGTTGCTCAGGTTCTTTACCCTTGGCTCTCAAGAGCGGACAGAGATCCCACAGGCATCCCTCCCCGCTCCCCTGCCTGGGGAGAAGGTTTCTCCCCATATGCAGCTCGAGCCCCTTGCTCAGCAGCTGGCGAAGCAGAACAGGACACAGAGGTCTTACCTCTCCCCTGCCCTTTCCTGCAGCTAGGCACAAAACACTAAGACCCAAAAACCTGTTTATCTCACTAACGTGCAGGTAAGGTCCAACCCCAGCAGAGAATTGCCCACCGCCACCACACTCGTCCTCCGAGCCAGTGACAGGGCATCAGTCCACACACAGATTAGATTCCACGTACTTTAAAATTCAGTAGGGTTTTAGGGCTTTAAAGGTCAGACAAGGACAAATACTCCTAAATAATGAAGATGAATATTAGACCACTTAGAAAAGAATGGATGTTTAGGAGCTGTATAATTACTGCCATACAGAAGCATGAGCACAGATGCAGCGGTGGATACTGCTACCTTCCAAAGGACTATATTATTTCCAGTATAACTGGAAAAAGGGGTTGCTATGTCATTTATCAACAGTGAAATGTCTGCATCAAGGCAGATGACAGCAGCATGTTGACATCCTCCTCATCTCACCCATTTTTTACTGTCTGGTAACCAGGGAAGTTCTCTTTTAGGAACCTGTTCAACAACTGTTGTCCAACAGCTTGTGTTGACGCTGAGACAGTCCACATCAGATCTTGTGTATACTAGGGAATTTATGAAAGAAAATTACTGGAAAACAGCTGTGTATTTCTGTGAAAACAAGGTTTAATCAGAAAATTCCCAGCTATCTTTCCCTCGTGTATTGCAGGACTGCGAGAGCTGCAGTAACACAGACCACTGGGCTGTCACCGCTGGGCTTTGCTCACCCAGGATGCCCTGGAACAGCACTAAGACATAATCCATCACACCACCCTCATCTGGGCTTCACACAGACCCTGTGAGCAGCACGCTGGGCTGCCTGGGAGCCTGAGCTTCCCAGGAGGCTGCTGGGGCCTAGGGTGCTGCATTCCTATCTGCATCTGCCCAGAACCGGTGACTTCCACCCCCTCAGCACCTACAGACATGTTTTCCTGACCTTTCTCAATCTGTTAAGAAAAGCACTTTCCAATATCAATCCATTCGTTTACTTTGGTGGGCAGCAGTGGTGAGACACTGACCACTGAGTGGTGTCAGTCCCATGGGTCACACGTAGCAAAAGCCTCCAAAGTGTTAAGGAAACACCCCATCTCCCAGGCTGGGCAGGGGAAGCTGACACACGGATGTGCCAGCTGGTGCAGCACCCATCAGGAGCAAAGAGAATGCTGTCTGTGGGCCAGAATTCCCTCCAGCTTTATCAACTGAGATGATTCGCAGGATTCTTCAGCAAGTGTCCAAGTTCTGGGTCTCTATAACAGGTCATTTTTCCTTGAGGATACAATGATACTCCTCTAAACGTTTAAGGTATGGAATGCTACTAAAGCCATCCTAGGTGAAGCAGCCGCTGTTGCTTGTCCACCGATGGGATTATTCACAACAGGGTACAGCTGGCATGTTCTGCTCCGCAGACCTTCAGGGGGCTTTCTCCAGCATTTGATTCACAACTTCAGTGAATTTCACCACGCTGAAAGCTGGCTTTCTAACTAACACTCAGCTGACAGGTGGAACTTACCTTGACAATTAATTAAAAGGTTATACAAAAGAATCAGCAAGGGAAAAGCAGCTCTGCTCGTGAAAGCTTGAAATTGGAGCTGCTGAATGAGGGTAATAACATGATATTAATGTGAAATGAAATCCTGAGAGCTGGTACGGTCTGTGCAGCAAGAGTTGGGAGCTTCTTGGTTTAATAAGGGTTTCAGCAGCTGCACAGGCTAACGCGGGATGTCAAACGGAAGCAGCAGCCTCTCGGTTCTTGTAACTCATGCATCTGAGTCACAGATCCACTCTGCCTGGCTGTTTCAAGACCTGAGTGTCATCTGCTTGCTCTGAGAAAGGTCAATTGTCCTGTAACTTCAACAGTGAAGTCTCTTTGGTCTGCAGTAAGAGAGGTGATGAGTTTGTGGACTCAATTTCCACTAAACATTTTATCAAAAAGCAGCCTGTTGTGGGCTCATCCTCTTCCATGAGTCAAACCCCAATTACACCACGCAGGAAGGAAAGGGAAGAGCAATGTGTGCTCTTGTAATCCATATAAAATCCAGGCTACATTCAGCACCAGAGAGATCCCTGGTCACGCTTTGTGAGAATAAAAGTGACGAGTCCAACTCCTGACCAAATGCAGTACTTTTTCCCTTTGAAGTCTCCACTTGGCACAGCATTCTTGTGCACCTGGTTGTGCATGGATTGTCTGTCCCTGGGGTCTGTGGGGCCAGAGCAACACTGAGTTTTCTGCACATGCACAAGCCCTTGGGTGCCAAGCTCCACCGGTGAGCTTGGGGTCCCCATCACCAATGCCATGGCTGAACCTTGACTGTCAATCTCAGCTCTACAGCCCTTGGATCTGCAGCCATCAGAGGAGAAAGCCTAAGAAGAAACTTAAGGGGCTTCTGGTTTGTCTCTGACCCTCTTGTGGGCTGCCTTGTCCTGGGGAGATGCTGGTGTCTCTGCTGGCATGAGCAAACCACGGGCAAGTTGCTCAGCCAGCTGCCCAGGCTGAGGTCCATCATCTGCTCAGCATGGAGGAGCCACCGGTGGGATGTGTCCCCCCACCACGGGGAGCAGCCAGGCTGGAGAAGCCACATCTGGGCAGCTCCATCTCCTGCCCTTCACACAGCTGATGTGAAGCCAGTCCTGCTGGCAAGAAATATTTCTCCTATCTGTAATCTGCTCTTCAGAAGTTATATTAAGGCCCGTTGATTCACTGCGGGTTTCACAGAAGCTATAATTATATCTGAAAGCCATATGGGATTCTTGACAAGGAAAAAAAAAAAAAGCCAAAAAAGCCTTCGTCCTGTTTGAGAAGCCAGGCGTGACAGGGAAACCTGTGCTGGCAGCAGGGCCAAGGGGGCTGGTGCCCGTCTCATGGCACTCCTGGCACACTGTGCTGCTGTCACCCACCACACCCCAAGTGGCCAGCCTGGCATGGAGAGGGGCAGCCTGGTTGCATGGGAGAGGGTTTCTGGGAGGCCAGCAGCCCTGGTGCCCCCCAGGGCTTTCCCCACAGCAGGCAGGGGAGACGGGGCTCCATCTCCACTCAAAACCCATGGCCTCGCCCAGTACCATGGGGTAAAGCCAGGCAGCTCTCCTGTGGCATCTATGCCCAACCCAGCTGGTTGCCCCGGGCAGGTGGCACCTGTGGCCATGGGCTGGGACTGAATACGGCTCACTGCTGCTCACCCAGCAGAGCCGCAGGACAGGGTTTGCCCACCCTAGTCCCAGGTTTGCCCACCCCACGCTGCAGAAATACGGGTGACCCCCACCAGCAGCACCGCATGCAGACGGATGTGCCTGCGCCGGGAACATCCCTCCAGATCAACCAACATGCCCACACCATCGTAGTAAAACATTTATTTGTTGGGGTGATATAAGCTACCATGTTTACAGTTTGTGAACTCACCACTGGCGACATTTAACATGACGGGACTGCAGCTGTTGCCACCAGATTTTTCATCCTAATTTTTTGTTTTATAAAAACCTTGGGACACCAGAAAAAAAGGTATTTAAACTTAATGTGGCAGACAGGAGATGGGCAACCTGTGAACAGGGGAATAAAGTTTATCCAGTGCAGCCAGCATCAGTGGCCTCTTGCCTTCGGCTGCAGCTTCAAGTAACAGTTTCGGTGGGGTGAGCGCGGTGCAACACGTTAATCTGCTGTGAGCTGGAATCGTATTGTTTTCTGCCGGGTAAGAACATCAGTGGCAACATTTTCGGGGAGCAGAGGAGGGCAGGCGTCCTGCAGATCAACCCCAGCTTCTGTGCAAAGAGACAAAACAGAGACAGTGAGGGGACCAGGAGCAGGATCCAGCCCTTCCCCGCAGCCAAAGCCGATCTGCTGCGGGGCAGGAGGCACTGGGAGATGCTCAGCAGGGCCAGCCCGAGCTCAGCACCGCACCCTGGGAGCTGCCTATGGAGCCACCCAGGCTGGGACTGAGAAGCAGAGCCTGCCCTTGGCCCCAGCACCCCACCGGCTCTGGTGCCACCAGCACTGCGGGGCTGGGGCACAGCTGGCAGAGCATGGTGGATAATGGCAGAAAGGGT
Organism: Ceryle rudis; assembly: GCA_033439905.1. Taxonomy (NCBI): domain Eukaryota; kingdom Metazoa; phylum Chordata; class Aves; order Coraciiformes; family Cerylidae; genus Ceryle; species Ceryle rudis. Next base: position 5,150 of record JAAGNO010005119.1, read on the forward strand.
TAATGGCACCTGGCATCCCCAGCAAGAGCCACCACCAGACAGAGCCACCACCATCAAGCTTCAGCATTACCTGCAGTGCTGGCACAGCTGCTGCTCAAGGGAAAAGCAAACTAATGAAAAAAAGTCCCCAGAACCCAAAACAGAACCAGCAAAGCTCATTGTTCCAGAAGCAAAAAAATTTCCCAGATCTAGATTTGCTTCTTCCTGCACTAAGGCCAAGATTTTTTCCACAACAGGAATTTCAACAGGGTTCATCAGGGATTCCACAACAGGATTTCTCTGCATAGTTTCAGAGGTTTGCACAGAAAGAAAACACCAGAATGGAGCACAAGTCCACCACTTGCCTTCATGAGTTTTACAAGCAAGAGAAAATGTCACCGTAGAGAGAACATGTTGATGTTTAAGGAGAAACTTCTTTGCTGTGAGGGTGTCAGAGCCTGTCCCAGGCTGCCCAGGGAGGTTGTGGAGTCTCCTTCCCTGAAGAGATTCCCAACCCTCCTGGACACTGCGCTGCAGGGCCCCCTGCTCTGGGTGACCCTGCTGGGTGGAGCAGGGGGGTGGCACCAGATCATCGCCAGTGGGCCCTTCCCACCCCTGCCATGCTGGGATTCTGTGTGACCCATTTAATGGTCCTGCCTTGAGCTCCCACGTGGTTTACATCAACCCACGGCACAGCGGACAGCGCATGGGACAGTTGTCTTTCCGCAGAGCCTCGCCTGTGGTGCCACCGTGCCCAGCCTCTCTCCCTGCCACCCCGGCTGGGCTCCACTTACCTTCGGGAGCGTGCGGCTGCAGCCGCGGTGCATCAATACAAACTCGACCGGGTCTGAAATTCATCCTTGGTGCGCGGCATGTCCAGCTCCCAGCTGCCTACAGACTCGCTGCCTAAAGCCTGGGTGCAGCTCTGATGGGGTCCCTGTGTGCCCACACTATGGGCAAGCTGGTGCCACCCATCACCACCTCCTCCAAGAGGGGAAACCAGGGGGGGACAGGGACACAACCCATATTAGTTTTCCTCACTTCCTCTCCCAAGGATGTTTCCACAGCAGAGGAGCATTCATGGCTCACACCTAGGGCACAGTGGGTGCCTCTAGAGTAGCAATTGGGCACCCACACCCAACATGGGCACTGCCGGAGGAGGACCAGCTTGGCACCAAGCTAAGCCACCAAGGTGGTCTCAGCTTCTGGATTTATAACAGGAAAACCTTCTGAGTGCAGCGCTTGAAATGACCCGAGGGATGCAGCTTGTTCCAGCACAACAAACACAGAAGCTTATTCTGTTCATCTTCATACAGACTAAGTCTCCGACGTGGGGTTTCTGCAGCCAGCCATGGGTTGCTTTATTCCCTTTTTAGTTTACTGCCTTCCAAGCTAAGCTCCTTCTTTCTACAGCAGCAGCCTTCTGAATATATATAAAAATATATATACTAAAAGTCTACAGTCAGCAAGGCCCAGTACGATTTGCCTTCTGTTGGTCCCATATCACCGACACCGGAGTGTAGGCATGTCAGCCCCACTAGCCCACACACCCGTTTCGTGGACACCTGTACTGTTGTGAAAGCAAGACCACAGCCACAAGCAGTCAGTACAGGACACACATTCTCATTTACAGAGCTCATTTAATCCCGTGCCTAACGCGCCGTAACCTGCCCGCAGCCTGCATGGAAGGGAAGCCTGCGCTGCTGCCCACGGGGGGTGGGCTGGTGCCAGCCAGACCCCTTGGCAGGAGCCTGATGCCCAGGGCCATGATTCAGCTCCGAGGGCAACAATGTCAGTGGCGGGTGTAGCACCACAGAACAACTGGCAGAAGGAGCCGTCACTTTGCTGCCCAGAAGCCCCAGCTGGGCAGTGGTGCTGTGGTGCGTTACTTTACCCCAGCACCAGCAGGATGCAGCAGCATGGGCTCTGGCACCAGGGCCAGACACCCTTACACACAGAAACAACCTGTCAAAGGGAAATGATGGGATGGATACGTGGACTTTGCCATGGTTTGCTTCTTTAAAACCAGAATGTGGAGCGGTGTTACATTAATGACTACGTTACTGGGGGAAAGGCACGGTGTGATTTTGTGGCTGTGGTTATCTCTGCTTTTGGAGAGCAGGAGCACCACCCTAGCTGCAAGCAGCACCCTAGAACAGGACATCAAATGTTCTTGATCTATGTCAAGGCTGGCAGATGTTGCCACTCTGTGAGCAGTTCCTCCCAGACGCCAGTTCCTCTCGATTAACAGGGAGAGAAGTGATAGGCAGCGAGAGCAGCTGTGGCCATTACTTCTGCTGGTTGAATCAATTACTGGGGGAAGAGACACGCTCCCTCCCTGTGCAGGGACTGCCGCCCATCATGGCTTGTTGTGGCTCTGCCGGCCTCAGATGCCAGGCATGCCCCTGGCTCAGCGACCGTGCTCCAGTGCCTGAGGAGTTACCAGGAGATGGTTTGTGCGGTGACCAGCTCTCGTGATTCTGGGAGGCAGGAGCATCCCTGTGCTGCTGGCAGCCAGCCTCATGCCTCCAGCAGCTCTGCAGCCAGTGGGGACAAGACAAACTCACAGCAGGACCCCATCAGGACCCCTTGGGCGGGCAGCGTGCCCCAGCAGCGGGCACCCCGCAGGGGGCTGCTGGGCCCTTCCCAGGCAGAGCAGTGTGTGCCCCAGAGCCCTGTCCCCTCTCCCAGGCACAGGACGCACAGCCATCGCGTTCCAGTTGCTCTTCGCTATCGCAGGGCTGCCCGGTGCGTGAGGAGGGCCGTCAGACACACAGGAACACTTTGGCAGAAATAAAGCCACATTGGCACCCAGAGCGGAGCAGTACCGTGTATTCACTGTAAAGAACATGCCCAGAACACAAGCGGAAAGGCAGCACAGACAACAACAAACACAGCAAACTTTTCATCCAACAAAGCCCTGCTTCTCCATCCAAGTATGGTTTGTACCAGCCCCCTTGAACGCAACACGTAAGCTCTGAGGAAAGGACTAGGGAAAGGTGTTGGAGGAAGCATGTGCCAGCAATTTTTGTAAGAGTAAACACATTTCTGAAGTAGTTTCTCCTCTTCCAGTGCTTGCGACAGAAGACACCAGCCCATGGCTAAAACCTTGGTGAATCGCCTTGGTGAGGCACCACCGGGCGCAGTGCCACGGGCCAGGCGATGCTCCGAGGGCACCCGCGGGTCCAAGTCTCTGCACACTCGCGCCTGCAGCCTGGGGTGATGCCAGGACAGCCGCGCCAGGTCGGCACCGACACACCACAACCCTGCTGCCCGACACCCATGGGCTGCCCCACGCCTCGGCACCCACCACCCGCCCCGGGGAACACGCTGCCTGGGTTTACCAAACCCACGCTCTCATTTCAGAAGCACCAGAGGATGCAGCAGCGCTGCACTCGGAAGGAAGGCGTGCAAATGTTACTCTGGTCAAGGAATAGCTCAGCACTTTTTCTGCCTCAAACTGTTGGCAACTTCTGGTTTTGCAGAACAGAAAGGACAGAGAATTTCCTCCTTCAAAAGGTTTTCCACACTTTGAATCAAGCCTCAATAAAGTGAAACATCCTGCTGCAGTTGCTCCAGTGGGAAGGGCAGAAGTCCTGCCCTGTGCGTTCCCAAGGGACACTCCGCTCTGCCCAGGAGAGAAAGCTGCATGAGGCAAACCCTCCGCTATCCAGGTCCAACTGTTCCAACACTATTAGCGGAGAATTAGATCAAACGTAGGGACATATGGTCCTTTTAAGCTGCTTATACAGATGCATTGTGGACAGAACACTCAGCTTCAGTGTTTAGGAAATTATTCCTTTGAGTAAAAAATTAAAAATATAAAAATAAACCTCCCTAAACCACAAGAAGCTATTGATATTTTAGCATTTCCACAAAAGTTAGACACATTTACGTCCGATTTTAGACAACATGTAAAGCAATTTCATTTGATGTTTTTAAAGCGCACAATTAAAACAAACACCTCTGCAGACAACCCTTCAAAGGTCTCTCCGCACCCCATCAGGAAATGCAGGTGCTGTCTGCAGTGAGCAGCTCCTCGTGGGGCACAGCAGCGCTCGTTCCTCCCATGTCTACCTACGCCTCACTGCCAGAGCACCAGAACCCAGACACCCAGCACTGCCCCGACCCCGCGCTGCTCTATAGCTACACGACAGTTCCTGTGCATACAGCCTCTCGAGAACATCAGCTTCCACAGAAATCTAAGGAGGGATTAATTCATTTTTTTTACTTTTCCATCAGGAAGCGAGTATTCCAATTCTGATGCTTTGTTTCATTTTTGGTCTCCGCATTTCCCATGGGAAGTAAAAGGCCTTTCTAAAAAAGAAACACCTGCTTTTTCTTACGTCCTTCACACACCTCACACCTCCTCAGACTCTGGTTTTTCCATGATAGGCAGTAAAAACACCAACAGCCGCCCATGACAGCTGAAAGCAACAGCAGTTGGCCCCAAGCTGTGGGGGCTCAGGGGCAGAGACCTGAGGGGCTACCACAAGATGTGCCCTGACACAAGATGTTCCCTGCCACAAGACATTCCCTGCCACGAGCTGCTCCCTGCCATAAAATGCTCCCTGCCACCAGGTGTGCCCTGCCACCAGATGCTCCATGCCACAACAATTTTTGGGCCAAGCTGCTGCCCTGGTAAGAGCCAGGGTGTCTTCAGGCATCTGCTTGGGTTACATTGCCCTCAAGAGCAAGCACACAGGGTGGAAAATTTAACCTTTCTATCACTTTAATGGCCACAAAGCCCATATTAAACCTGTTATTTGGCATCTGAGAATGCACTAACGTTGCAGAGTTAATCTGTCTCTAAATTAAGGATGATGACCATACCAGTTCAATTAATATTAATTGTAGCCTTTTCTTCAGAACGAGCAGAGCAGCAGAAGCACATCTGCCATCCTCACAACATGGTGTTTCCAATTGCTATCACCTATGGCCACACGCTTACGGCCTTACACAGTAATTATTCTGTCCCACAGGCACTGCAGCCCAACAGCAGGTTAAGGATGAGACCATCTCCCAGTCCCGTCACTGTGCACAGGGATTAAAGAGAACTGGAACAAACTTACAGTTTACAGGAAATATGCCCCCAAAGGCCTAAGAAGGAAGGGAATGACCATCATCATCCCAACCAGTCACCACTACAAGTCACTGAAGGGCTTCAGGCCCATCTGCCACAGCCCGGCTCTGCTGCAGCGGGGTGGACACACCAGCCCCACGCTCCAAGGCACCGCAGTCTGCCTGGAGCTCCACGGGCTGATCCACATCTCCCTGTCCCAAAGGAGGACCGCGCACCTGCTGTGGTGGCCGCCCCTGCGGCTGGGCCACAGGGCTGCTCCCACGTTTCCCGTTGGGTCCCCTGTCCCACGTCGCACACCTCCGTGCTGATGGGAAGGGAGTGGGGGACGGCCCCCATGGCACCGGGTGGGGGACAGCTCTGAGAACGGAGCAGCAAACCAAGCCCTGTGCGGGTCGGGAGCCCCAGGCAGACACCTGCCCTATGGCCGCTGCTGGATGGCAGCATTTCTCCCGCACTGGCACTTGGCAAAGCCATTGCCGCCATGGCCCCGGGTCTTGGATGGGGCTGAGGAGGGTGCGCTCCGAGGGGGTGGCTGCTGCCACCACTGCCAGACACAGCGCCGTGGGACAGGGGTGCCCAGGGACCCTCTCAAGGACACCTGGCAGCTTGACGAGGGTGCCAAGGGACCCTCTTGGGGAGACCCGGTGCGGAGCCCTTCTACTCCACCAGCACCCAGCCTCAGCAGGAACAGAGGGACCCCTCGCCCCGGGACCCTCCTCCTCCTGGTCCCCACGATGGGACCGGCCAAGCGGCACCCGCAGCCCCGGGCACGGCCCCCGGGCGGGCAGTTACCGCGAGGCTGGCTGGTGTACCGAGTGAATATTTTATTTTACACAACATAACAACACAGTGTTGTTGTTTCTGTACAGCATCTGCCTAAAAACAAAGGCAACACCATTGTCACGGAAAAGAAATATACAGTCTGACCGTTTTAAAAAATATCATTTTACTGATTGATCCAGAAGTGGTTATTTGTTAGCTTGGAGGAAATTTAATTTCCTTTATAAAAGGCTTTTTCTGTGAAAACTCTCTTTTTTTTTCTGCTGCTGCAGAACCAGGAAGCCAGTCCTAGAGTAGGGAAGGCACTGGTGCTGTTTCATGCTTTTTTTCACCCTTTAATCTTTTTTTTCCTTTTTTTTTTTTTTTTTTTTTCAATCTCTGAATGTTGCCTTCGGTTTTGATATTAAATAAAACCAAATGAAAACTAAATAAAGCCCTGTGTGCACTAGGTGGCTTATACAGAACCCCACATGAACAAGCCATTAATCAGCAAGACAGCAGTGGAATTCCAAATCCAATTCCCCGGGAGAGGAAGTTTCACAAAACGTTTGGCATTTTGTTTTTCATTAAAATAAAAATAAAATTAAAGAAAAA
>JAAGNO010005120.1:8791-33387 GCA_033439905.1 Ceryle rudis
TACTGGAAGGCCACAATAAGGTCTCCTCAGAGCCTTCTCTTCCCCAGACTGAACAACCCCAACTCTCTCAGTCTGTCGTATGCTGAATACGAGTACGTGGCCTGGTAGACTGGGCAGAGATGGGACAGGTAAATCTTCATGTGTGCTTTGCCAAAGAAAAGACTCTGTTTTGCAACATGGTGATACAGTTTTCCTTAAGCTGCTAACAAAACGCAGTTACAGGAAATCAAACAGCATCACCTCAGCAAGGGTTCATCTGGAGTCTGGCAGAAGGAACCAAACAACGACAAACCCCACTAAAACATCACAGATGAACTTCATCTGAGGTCAAAAAGGACATCTAGGACTATCATACAGCAAAGTAGCTTTCAAAGCATCTGTGTTGCTTTTGCTCAAAAAACAAGTGTTTCAGAAAACCAAAGACGACATTGGAGTTGAAGCGTATCTGGTATAGCCCTAATTCTCATCTTTACATCCCATCTCTTTCACATTCTTCTTTTGATCTCAAACTGTCCTTCTGCACAAGCTCAAGGTAAGGGCTCTTGGTGTCCAAGAAAAGCCAGGCCATGCGTGGATGAACAAATACAGACACTGTGTCCACACCAGGATGTTTGTCTTATTGTGATGGAATCACGGAATCACAGCATATCAAGGGCTGGAAGGGACCTCAAAAGATCATCGAGTCCAACCCCCTGCCAGAGCAGGATCTCCTACACCAGGTCACACAGGAAGGTGTCCAGGTGGGTCTTGAAAATCTCCAGAGAGGGGGACTCCACAACCCCCCTGGGCAGCCTGGTCCAGTGTCTGTCACCCTCACAGGGAAAAAGTTCCTCCTCCTGTCTACATGGAACTTCCTATGCCTCAGCTTCCACCCACTGCCCCGTGTCCTGTCGTCAGGCATCACCGAGAAGAGCCTGGCTCCATCCTCCCGGCACTCACCCTTTATGAGCTCACCCCTCAGTCTTCTTTTCTCCAAGCTGAAGAGCCCCAGCTCCCTCAGCCTTTCCTCAGAAGAGAGATGCTCCACTCCCTTCATCATCTTTGTGGCCCTGCGCTGGACTCTCTCAAGCAGTTCTATGTCCCTCCTGAACTGGGGGGCCCAGGACTGGACACAGTGCTCCAGATGTGGCCTCACCAGGGCAGAGTAGAGGGGCAGGAGAACCTCTCTCGACCTACTAATCACACCCCTTCTGATACACCCCAGAGTGGCATTGGCCTTCCTGGCCACAAGAGCACACTGCTGACTCATGGGCAGCTTCCCATCAACTAGGACCCCCAGGTCCTTTTCCCCTTCGCTGCCTTCCAACAGGTCAGTCCCCAGCCTATACTGATACCTGGGGTTGTTCTTTCCCAGGTGCCAGACTCTACACTTGCCTGTCTTATATTTCATAAAATTTCTTCCTGCCCAGCCCTCCAGCCTGTCCAGGTCTCGCTGGATGGCAGCACAGCTCTGGTGTGTCAGCCACTCCACCCAGCTTGGTGTCATCAGCAAACTTGCTGACAGTGCACTCTGTGCCCTCGTGCACAGGGCCACATAAGCTATATAAAGCTTAATAATCCATTGGCAAACTGCAGGTCATGGGTATCTTTTACCTCCTCCATTGAGACCAAAGGTTTATCTCCATCTATGCACACCTAGCTTCTTGCACAGCAGTGCCTGCTTTGACTGGGATCTGTTCTCTCCTGATACTCATACCTATCTAGGTTATATCTGGGTTCCACAAGATCAGTCTTAGCTTAATTGCATTTGGCTATCAACTCAGTCAAGTTTTATTCACAAGAAAATTTGTCTTCCATTCTATACCAAAATCCCCTGTTCTGATCCCTGTGACATTGCCTGACTTCACCTTAAGAAAGTCTGTTCTTGCTCATACACCAAGCAGAGTTGAACTCAAAAGCGGAGGCTTCAAAGCCATTTAGAAAGCAGTGTCGTTGAGTTGACTCAAGTAGTCCTTTTCCAGAAATTCAGTCCCAGGAGAAGGTCTGAGCCCCTTATCCAGCTCCCATTTTTCAACACCTACCTCCTTTCAGAAGAGACCTTTATCACTCCCTCCCCAGCTCTATGCAAGTGCCAGGGTAAGGGCAATGTGCAGCAGAACAGATGCTATGGCAGGAGTGTGTTTACATGAAGCTGTTGACAGCAGATGCCAGCTTGTAAAATTAGCCAATAAAAATACCAGCAGCACTGTTTACAAGTATCCTGAGCAAGATGGGCTGCCAACAAACTGGAAAGCACATTGCACCGACACACCAGGTTAGAGATGCAGCATTTGGCAAAGCATTGTCATTTTTAGGCTACCAAAAGTGGGATTCTCATTCAAGTAGTTAACCAAAAGCTGCCCAACAGGCTCAGTCCTTCTCACTTTTGCATTCCAAAAAGAATCCTATTTCACGTTCAAGCATAAAAGCACCAGAAATGCTGTAACTAAGAAACCACGTGCATCACTAGCTACTGAAAGCTTTATTTTTAACCCTACTACCTGATCAAACTAGAAATTGATAAACAGGTATCCAGCAAATATGTTACAGAGGAGGAAGTCATTACTTGAACTTAATCTCCCTCCAGTCCTTTTTGTAATCACAACTGTAATAAAAAAAATCCTTATTTTTTTAATCAAATTGTTGTCTACAGCTTGCCCATGTAGATCTAGAGATGCTCAGACTGATCCTTTCAAAACTTAAAATAGCACTAAAATTTTCCCAGCTAATTATCATTAATCCCTCTGAGCCATTTAAACCACTATTAGGATGAGCATCTAGACTACAGAAATTTAAGACCTTGAAGGAAGTGATTAAAATGATGTTTTTATCATAACACTGCCTACAGTTAGAACAATCTCCTTCTATAGTGCCAGTTAAAGTCAAGTTTTAGAGTTTTTTTCCTGTCCATTAAAATATCAGCCTTCATTAAAATCTCAATTAATACCTTTATAATATTTTCAAGTAGGAAACTAGAAATATAAAGGGAAACATTAAAGGAACTGAGAGATTCCAGAGCTAAGTTTGTAAAGAAGTTTAACTAGCTATTCCTTTTATTTTAAGCAAATACATTTTTAGTCCTCTGAAAAAACGTTCAGCTTATAAATAATTAATAAGCTATCAATAGCTTGTGTAAGCCTCTTACAGGCATGAGCAAGAAGTTAGAAAAAGGTAAGTAAAATAGCTAGAAATACTAGAGATACTTTAAACCACAATTAAAAGTAGCTTCTTTTTCCTCTATAATCAAACTGCTATCAGTTAGTAACATAATGTACCCCTCTAATGTATCCATGAAACCCCAGTATTAGATGGACCCTACACCTACAATACCTTTTCTACAATAAATAACACCTTTCATCCTCTGTATTAAGAGCTAACACAAAAGAATGAAACCCAGGTGCTGAAATCCTGGTGTTAGTGAATTGAAGGAGACAAAATTCAAAGACTTCAAATTAAACTAGCATTTTCTCCAGTACGTTGGAAAAGCTAAATAAATATAACCTGCCTCACCATTTAATACATTAATAGCAACAAACCACCTTCTACCTTATAACTTTCTTAGAAGGAACAAACAAGACCTTCCCCAAGCTGTGATTAAGCAGCAATTAGGTGCAGTTGTTACCAGCTCTGCATGTGGAGGCACTTTTGCCTCTGAGAGGGAGCTGGAGAGAAGGCTGTAGATCATTCTGGAAAGATGTGGTGGTTTTTCTTCAACTCAAGATTTGTGGTAAGAAAAATTTGTTTGTTTTATTAAAAATAAAGGGCTAGAGGGCGGTCAGCTAAGGGTTTGAAAGCCTATAGAGATGCTTTGGAGCTCTGGATGGTATTTTATTGCTGGTTTTAGGCAGTATGGAGACCTTTACAAGAGGTCTCTGGTTGGTGGTAGTCATATTGCTATGTTCTTTGGCTTCTTTTTTTTTGTCAATTAAGTCATTTTATGTTTTGTATAAGTAGCTCTTGTTCATGAGTAGCTTGGGGCTTCTCAGCTGTGTAGCTGAGCTCTGTTCCCAGAACATATTTAAAATATATGGAGAGTAAGGGTTTTCATTTCCAGGAGCTCAAGAAACCTTTTTTCCTTACTCTAGTAAAAGGTGAAGACTTCTCCCTTCTCAGGTTATTCCTGAGAAGTCATATTGTAGCTTTTTCTTAAGACACTTTTTACTCATATATATATATACACCTATCTTCTCGTAAGTAGTGGCATTGTTTCCCTGGGACACTGGATCCAGGAGAGAGTTATTACTGGGGCTCCCTGTTTAAATTCTTCATGGTCTGTATGCCAACTTCCACTTTGCTGATTTTTGTTACGTGTAAAACAGGGGCTGCCACCCAGACTTCATGTATGGTCTTTCTTAAGCAAAATAGTTTCTCCTAGAGATGCACAGAGCTGAAGGGCTTTACTTTTGCTGGTAGTGTGCTATTTTTGAAGCCTGTTCAATAATTCTTAACCCTTTTACTTCATTTCATTCTTGTTTTCACCTGCATATATAAATATAGATGTATATAAATGTGTATATATATATACACTTAGATGTGTATAGAGGCAGTTGGCTCGTGAAGTCTCTAGAGACTGATTCCTTGCTTTTTCTGTGAAGTATATGTCACAAGGTAGAATCACAGAATGGCTTGGGGTGGAAAGGACCTTAAAGATCATCTTGTTCTAACCCCCTTGCCACAGGCAGGGACACCTCCCACTACAGCAGGCTGTTCAAAGCCCTGTCCAACCTGACCTTGAACAGTTCCAAGGAGGGAGCATCCACAACTTCCGTGGGCAAGCTGTTCTAGTGTCTTTCTTGCCATGAGTGCTTATTGCCAGCTCATCTCTAATTTTTGTCCACTGATGCCCCCAATCCTCTGCAGGCCTGCTCTCAATCCATTCATCACCAGGCCTGTAATTGTGCTTGGGATTGCCCAGGTGCAGGACCTCGCACTTCACCTTATTGAACTTAATGAGGTTCACATGGGCCCACCACTCAGGCTTGTTAAGGTCCCTCTGGATGGCATCCCTTCTCCTCAGTGTCAAGCGTACCACGGAGCTTGGTGTTGTCAGCAAACTTGCTGAGATGCTCTCAACTCTACTGTCCGTGTCGATGATAAAGATGTTAAACAGTGCTGGTCCTAGTACTGACTCCTGAGGAACACCACTCATCACTGGTCTTCACTTGGACATTGAGCTGTTGACTGCATGAGTGTGACCGTCCAGCCAATTCCTTATCCACTGAGTTGCCCATCTGTCAAATCTCCGTGTCTCCAGTTTAGAGACAAGGATGTAACGTGGGACAGTGTCGAATACTTTGCAGAAGTTCAGGTAGATGATGTCACTTGTTCTTCACTTATCCATCAGTGCTGTAGCCCCACCATAGAAGGCCACCAATTTTGCCAGGCAGGATTTGCCCTTCATGAAGCCATGTTGGCTGTCACCAATCACCTCCTTATTTTCCATGTACCCTAGTGTAGTTTCCAGGAGGATCTGCTCCATGTTCTTGCCAGGCACAGAGGTGAGACTGCCTGGCCTGTAGCTCCCTGGGTCTTCCTTTTCTCCCCCGTTAAAAGTGGGGATTATAAAGTACTTCCTTGCTAGGATTGCTTAGGATGGGCGCCATGCTAGCCATAATTGACAACTGCTCCATCAGTTACATGCTCATGGGTGGAGAGGATGAGAGGTGTGTATGTGGAAAGGATGGGGCCCATAGTTCCTCAGTAAGGAAAAAGTTTTCTTTGCCAAATGTCAGGTTTAGGAATCCCCTTGTCTCACCAGTGGTGCAGTAATATATATGGTGGTTGTACTGCAGTAGGGATGGACTTTTTCTGCTTAACTATACATATTCATGTTAAACGGCAGTGATAGGCACAGACAGCAACTTTTACACACTTCTGAAGAGTTGCTGTGTCCTTAGCTATTGAATTCAGAGTTGAAATTAAGGTCTTCCAAATGGAAACTTTTCTGAAGCTTTCAAAAGACAAGTACGGATATAGCTGGAGGATTTGAAAAGGCAACATGTGAGAGCTGTGTAAGACTTCTCAGAAATGATTTTTTTCTTTTTTTTTTGGTGCTTTTAGCTATGCAATGTGCAGTACCTGAGGAAATCTCAGCTTGCCTGGGAGTGTTTGTTCATGCTGGAGAACCCAACCCCTTCACAGGTTCAAGAAACTGAAGTCATGCCTGGGTTTTTCTTTGGCAGTTTCACTTTCCTTGCTGGCACTGTTTCTATAGTCTTTCTTACAAAAGAATTGTTCCAGACATTAATTTATAGAAGCTACTCTAATCAAAAAATAACTGACTGATTACCATTCCTTTAACACAGAGCTGTAGTGGTCAGTTGATTTTATGGTCTCACCCATTTGTACCTGTCCTAAGGAGGACAGGTGCTTGGTCTTTTTCTTCCTCCTACTAGTGCTGTATGTGACAGGATAAATATGGTCTGTCAACATGCAGATAGTTAAAACCCGAAGTGTTTAATTCCTGTAGCGTGCTGTTAAGGTCTAACTTGTACCCTTGTAACTGAACTAAGAAATACCCACTTGGGAGTTAGCTCATCACGTCAGACATGGCACGTGAGGAAATGCCTCATGGCCTCTGTGCCTGTGGAGCCAGAGTCCTGTGGCAAACCAGCACCTAACTCAATCTCTTCTATTTAGACCTGGGTGTATAGTGGGCATGAGAAAGGAACACGATTTCGATTTCAGATGCCCAGTAATAAAATTAACCGGGTGATATTTGCCAAGCAAACTTGACCCATCCACTTGGCATATGTGGATGAGGAGTAACTTTCCTTCAACTGAAGTCCTGCTTTTCAGTTTAATATAACTGTTTGACCTTATTTTATCTGCTTATATTACATTTCACTGTCCATAAAGGGCCTGAAGTCACACGGGGGCAACTTGGGAGAGAGAGCAGGTATTTCAGCAGGAGTATGGTTGAGGTTGGTGTATGTATCAGTACCTGACAGATGTTTTCACTGCGCTGAGGAAGTGGAACGAGTATTTGTGTGTTATTGGGCGTCTTGCTTTGCGCTCAAGCAAAACAGAAGCTGCTATTGTGGTGTTTGTGATGTACAGAGTTCTTTATAAAACAACTGTCAAGTTTGTGATTTTTCTTTTGCTTCTGTAGCACTTTGCAGTTTGACTTCAGGGCAAAATATTCAGTAACTTTCATCTCGGGTGGTGAGAATGCTCGTGGGTTTTCCCCAAACTATCGACTCCAGCATCAGGGAAATTGCAGAGCTAGTGGTGACTGTGCAATACACCTGTCAGTGAAGCGAGAAGAGGTTGGCTCTGTCTGAGGAGATTTGCCCGATGTAAATGTTAGTTTGGCCATTCACTGGACTGGCACTCTTGCTCTAATTGTGCAATGGTTGACACCGTGGTGTGGTTTTCCACAGTGGAGGCTGAGTGAAACTGTGTGCAGTGAAATAACTAATTTAAGCATAAGTCAGGATGTCATCTTCCCGTTGAATTCAAATGCATTTGGTTTTGTCTGGAGGGAATTCTAGATACAGTGAGTTAAAAGGTATTTTGAGCCTCGCTTGCAACAGCAACCCTGGCCCATGTGTGTACTGTGGATTAGCAGTTCAGGGGCATCCAGAGTGTGCAGGAACTAAGTCATAACTAGAGCAAGTGGCTGGCCTTTGCTTTACCCAGCAGGCAGTTTGAGATGGGAGGTTTCCAGTCCTTCCTGTTGAAGTTTTAGCATTTCAGATCTCTTGCAGAAGAGCAGGCTGGTACTTGAATATTTTGTCAATTCAAGAGTCACTGGCTTCCCATGATTAAAAGAAAAATAAACTTCATCTCCGTGTTAAAAGTTAGATGTTATCATTTGTGCTGGACTGTGCTACAAATTAAAGTGCCACGTGCCTCAATAAGGGAAATACTGAATGAACATTAACATGACCTCGGGTTCTTGACCTCAAGACATATAAGCTGAATGAAAGCTGGAGTAGAAGTTGTATGAGGCCATTTGATACGGCTCACTTTGTTGTGCTGTCCAGGATTCCTAATCTGTCTGTTTGGACAGTCCCAGTTTTCCAAAGGGTTTGCTGTGTGTAGTTAGGGCTGGACAAGGAGTCAAGTGCAGAACCTACTTGAGTTTCAGTTTATCCCCTGGGACCTTCAGCAAGAATTCAGCTGTAACCGAGTGTGTCTTTTCAGACCTATCTGCTGTGTCTGGAGCAATGAAGGACCTGCCCTTAGCAGCAAGGCGGTCACTGCTAACAAGAGTAAAGTTATGGCAAAAGTTGTTTCCTCACTGCTCTGAAGTATTCAAACATGTAAAATACACAACAACCTATTGTCTGGCCATTATTAATGTACTAAGTTCTAATGGTTGCCTCAAACTATTGTATCAGCACTTGCATTGTGAACTTGAACTTTATTTTGTGGATTAGTGACATGTTGGGAAATATCTGGTGGTACATGCTGAGCAGACCTTTGGGAAGGGGTGCAGATTGAAGGTGCTGCTTTCTTGAAGATGCTGAGTTCCTTGGTCATGTTGTGAGGGTACAAAGTACTTCGACTACCTGCAGCTCAGGCCTTTTTTTGTGGTGCCAAGCAGATTCATGAATTTGATGTCCATGCTGTGAATTTTCAGGAAGATGCTGTATTTTTAACAATAGCCTTCTTGAAATTCGTCCTGTGAATGAGGGGCCAGAGGTGGACTGCTCTAATAATCTTGCTTCTCCCTTCTGCGAAGGAACAGTGGCTTCCCTTGTAGGATACAAGCAGGTATTGCATGAAATGAGGAATAGCCAGAAACTTCAAAATAAAACTCCTTAAACTGAATTCTGGCTTGCTGTGCAATTCATTCAGACCTTGGTCATAGAAGGTGAGTTAAGCTGCGGGAGTCTAGCTCTTAGCTGGGAACTGCAGAAGGCATTTAAACCTTGTGTGCAGAAAACCCCCTACTTTGCTGAAGTGCAAGGTAAACGGCCGTTAGAGGGCAAGCCTGAGGGCTGCCACAGATTGGTGTCTGAGGGGAACTGCAGGGCACGTTTCTTAATCAAATCCTTCTTAGGCCTTTTCTCATTCAAAATCCATGCTAATTCCTTAATCTTTAAGGCAACGACTGATCAAGTGTTAGGTGCTGTACACAGCTTAAGAAAAAGCATCTTGAGCAACTTCGTGAACTGTGCCCACAGAAACCAGCAGCATTGCTAGACTTTGATTTTCCTCCAAGACCACTTGCTTCTGAAGCTTATGAAAAAGCTTGTGTCGAGTTAGTAGCAATCCTGTTCCTTGTCTTAAACATACTGGAAGCATCTATAACATATGATACAATGAGAACAGATTGTGACCCTCCTACACCCTGATTTGAATGGGATTCCTGCAAAGTTAGATTCTAGCCAGGGCATTATAACTGTGTTCCTAGCAATCATGTATGTTATCTATAATCATGCTGCCTCAAGAAAACTGTGCCCAATATATAATTTCCTTCAAATGTATGGCTATCAAAGTCAGTTGGTAATGTTTCTTTTTGATGGTGGGTGGAGAGAGATCTTACCCACTTTTCTCTCCACTAGGTTTCTTTGTCTTCTGAAAAAGAATTGTAAGATATCTGTGTTTCATTGGAAAACTCCTGAACTGACAGCTGAAGAAATACGAGAGGATAATGAGAGACTTATGTGCCTCGGGCGTATGATAGCTTAATCTGCTCTTCCACGAGTGAATAGGTCTGTCTTGCAGGAATTTATCTATGGAGGCCTCTGTCTGTGGTAGTGGATGGAGGCAATATAATTCTTCTTCATTCATTAAATTAATGTGAGAATATATTCAGAATAGGCTGGTGTGTCATCTGCTGTAATCTGGGTGGTTTGACTCCATAGTGGACTGATGCTGATCACAGCAGAGCCAGGTTCTGATGGATGTTAGCAGCTTCTCTGAGTTGGCAGTCTGTCATGTGACTGGGAAAACAGTGACTCGTGTCAGAGCAGCACCACTGAAGTCTTTGGTTTTGCATCCTTTTGAACCATATGCTCATGAGCCTGTACAGGTGAGGTGCAAACATCTGAACTACCATGAGCAAGATGGTCTATGTTTCCCAGCACCTGGGGCTGAAGTGTGACGTTCAAAAGCTTTTACGCACAAAACCAGTATGTGAAATTCTGGGTTTTTTCCCAGGATGCTGAGCACAAGCACATTCTGCCCCCTTCGGAAGGATTCTAGGAAAGTCTGCAACTTTGGACCAAATTGCACAGGTCCCAAGGCAGAGAAATATATCTTGAAATGCTTAAATCTGGGTTTGTATGGTTCAAGGACTGCTGAAGGTCAGAACAGGATTGATAAGGTGGTATCTGGATGCTTGTGTCCTTTGCAGGACAGTAGCTTTTCTTTTTTTTTTTTTTTTTTCCTTAGGCCAAGACATTGGGAGAAAATTCTGCACCTGGAGGCCTGAGATGGGCCTGGTCCAGGATTAGGGACAGGAAAAAGGCATCTCTTTATGTGGAAGATGCCTCTTCTATATGACACAGCAACGTGGAAACTGCCTGCAGCTGCTGGGCCAAACTCAAATGTTGTATCTGGTCTTGTGCCTCCTGTTGGGCTGTGAATCCTATGTTACCTTTATTGGTAGTCATTACAGGACAGTTAGAGGTTGGTCGTGGCTCTTTATTTTTCCTCTATAGAGTGGTAGGAAACTACTGTAATTCCTTCTCTGATGACACAACTTTTAATTACCTTGGTTTTCACGAATAAATGTAATGTCAGTCCCTCATGATGGCTTATTCTGTATTTCATCTGGATGGCAACATTAGAAGCTACCTTTTCTTGCTCATTCTTTTCTGCTAGTTGAGAAAGCCTAAACAATTCAACAAAGCTCTGGAAAGTAAAAAACCAGGCATTTAGATAAAAAATTTGAAAGAGCTGTCAGACTCTTGGATGGTGGTGGAGTCCCCATCCCTGAAGGTATTTAAAAGATGTGGATATGGTGCTGAGGGACATGGTTTAGTGGTGACCTGGAGGTGCTGGGTTCTGATTGGACTTGATGTTCTTAATGGTCTCTTCCAACAAAAGTGATTCTGTGACTTGAGGAAAGAAGCCAAATAGCTGTGGAAGAGTGCTCTGCTCTTCCAAGAAAGCAGTAGTTAAGGCTGCCCAGCAACTTTTATTTGGCGTATTTTTACATATAAAATTTGATCAATTATCTAAATGCTGTCTCTGTTTTGCTGTGAGGTCCCTACTCGTGCTGATAGAGAATGGACTTTCCATGTGGCTCAGGCAAGGCAAGACAGCTGGAAGGACCTTTGCCTTGGTGGCCTAAATACAGATTCCTCCTTTCTGTATGTTTACTGGGGGTCTGGTGCTCAGAAGTGCCAAGGTTGAAGTCAGTGGGGGCTCTCTTAGTTAGACTGCATTATAAAGTGCTCACTGTTGTGGCTTTATGACTCTCTTTCTAGTCTTTTGAAAGCAAATCAGATTGAGTCAATGGTGTTTTGATGCCTGACTTTTGATTATCAGAGCTGGAATTTGACTGCACCAAGTAGTCGTCCAGCTCATAGTGGTGGTCTGTTGGTGTCTGTGATATGGCTTGGCCATGGAGAGATGCAGCTTTGGCTTGGCTGAAGGGTTTCATAGGAGCTTACTGAGAGCAGAGGAAAGGTGACCTGATCTCTTGTTTCCATCCTGGGCTCTGAAAGGAAATGGTTTTTCCACAGTCAGCAGTTTGACTCTAGACTTGGCCACCCTAGGTTACACGGTCAAGCTTTGCTGTGTCCTGGTCAGCCTCTCTGCAGGATGATCAGTCCTGTCCTTGCTGGCAAGCAGCTATTGTAACATCACTTGCTCCTGCAGAGAAGCTCCTTATGTCAGGGCCAGCCTATTTGCTAATTTTGAACTAATATCTGATATAAAACTATTTTCAGCCTATAATTACTACAATGAAAATACCAAAGAAATTGATTTCTTATATTCCTCACATTATATTACTCTGGATTCTTGTCTAAGTGCTGAGGGGTTAAATATGATTCATGTAATCTACTTTCCCACTAATCATTTATTCAATTATCTATTAGAACTCAGGCAAGAAAAACCAAAAAAAGGAAAGGGGAGAGACCAACCTGGAGTATATATTCAATAAAATGCTACAAACAACAACCAATCATTAATTATCTAATCAGCATTCTGAGTCTTTTAGCCACAATCTCATTACTGTAATTAATTGCAAGAATCATTTTGTAAACAGAGCACAATAAAAGTATATGCAACATAACGGCACCCAAATTAAATCTAAATCCCCGAATGAATAACAGAAAGCTGGAAGATATTACTGAGAGGGTGTCATTAAAGGCGATCATATTTCAATGTCAAAATCTGGTGGGCTACTTGTGCTGCAGGAGTAAATCAATAGTGTTGCATTGAAAGGACTGGGCCGGATCCACTTTGGTGCAATTAATCACAACTCCATTAAAGCTTGGAGGGGGGGTGGCTTCTTAGCTAGTAAAAATGGATTATTTTTTTTTTTTTGGTAGCTAGTGGGGCTGGTACATGTTGGCAAAGCTTCCGCACGATGCTAGTTTGGTTTTTTGTACCTAGGAGGTAAGGTTGTCCGTGTGCTTAAAGGATTTAAGAGCTAGTCCCCTTCCTTCCTTTTAGTGGTAAAAATGGGCTTGAAGGCTGTTGAACATCTTCCCTTTTGCTAGGTTTTTGTAGTTCCTCACTTCTTGTTGCTCTGCTTTATTGGCCGCTTCTACAAAAAAGAAAAAAAAATAATCAAATTAAGCAGACAGATCCCACAAGCACCTGCTGGGCTTACAGCAAAGTTAGTTCATGACATTATTAAGATTCCACATCTAATATTCTAGCAGCACAATATGCTACTGTCTTTGCCTGTACCAGCCTTTTGACTGCAGCAAGGATTTTGTCATCTTTCTCCTTTTCATTTAAATCTTCATTAATTTTTCTAAGATCAATGCCAGGATTCATTTAAAAGCTATAGCACACAATATATTAAAACGGAGTCCCAACAACCATAGGCTTGGTTGTGCCATTGATTTTTTTTCTGAACAGAATTCCCTGCTGACTGCAGTGTGGAGTTGCTCAAAGATATTGATAGCGTGTGTCCCTCTACAGAGAATTTAGATTAAAAACACAATACCTCCTAGTCAGAAAGGTCTGTGTGGAGTGCATTAACTTTGGGGGAAAGCTGGACTGCATAAAGAACCCACGAAAAAGCTGGCAGACTCTAAAGTAGCCCTGCTAGTGGAATGAGTGTTCAGGTGGATGTTGTAATGTAAGGGAAAGCCCGGTTAATGCCTCCACCTCTCCCTGCTAAAACCTGATAAAGTGCTAGCCTGTTGTCCCAACTGAGCTCCTTGGGACAGGGTAGGAGTCAAGTATGCCTGATGGTAGCCTGGATGGACGACCTCCCTGGCCCGCTGCTCAAAACAGTGTTTGGTTTACCTGAATAGCTTGGCCAACGTCCAGATTTTGAGGACTACTCCAAAGCCTTGTCTTGCTTTGTGCCATTCCTTGCTGGCAAGTGCTGCATGCCTGCCTTGGTGTGTCTCCATGCCAGTGTCTTGGGTCAGATGTGCTTTAGAAGGGTTGCCATGGCACTTCAGTGTATTTATTGAGCTCCTGAATCCAGAGCATCCTTTAAATCCTCCCTCAAAGAAAATTCTGTGGAGGAAATGCAGAATGCCTTGTTAAATCAGCTTTTAATGATGAATGCCCTGTGGCTTTCCCTTTGATAATCACAGCTTGCTTCCATGAGCAGGTCATACCTCTCTTAGCTCACTATGCCCCTTTTTAAGACTGCAAATGCCTCCAGGTAAAACGGAGTGTTGGCTGGCTCTGTAGATGAGGGGAATACCAAAAAGTGGAACTTTGTTTGGCCTGTGCCTGTTTTACAGGTATATAAATAGTGGCAGTGCAGCTGAGTCGGAGAATTGCATTTTATTGTGACCAAGAGAAGATGTTTTAAGTCACTGACTAATTTTGTTTTGAAAGACCTAAATGTCCTTAAAAGTATTTTGCTTTGGAAGGGTGATTCTGATGTTTTATAGAGTCAGCCTCATGTTTAAATTCATTTGTCTTCAACAATGCACTACTGCTACATTTAGCAAGTATATTTTAATGCTAGGGTTAAATCAAATGCCTTTTCTTCCCTGTAAAAATAAAGTGCACCAGCTGTATGAATTAATAATTTCCAAAGTAATAAATATTATGAACTTATTCGAAGACACACTGGGATAATATTTTTCTGGTTTTAGACCATTAGCCAATTTTTACATATGCTCTGTTTGGCATGCTGTAGAGATGCCATAGAGGTGCCTGCATTACTTTTTTTTTTCACTAGTGCAGCTGTTAGAACGATGGCATTGCTTGATTTATACCTCACATCCAGCGAGCCCTGAGGTTATGTCCACTTCTCTAGTTACAAGTAAGGATGCCGAACCTTTCACAGGTTGTAGGCATCGCTCCACCTATGCTGAGGTGAAGGCTGGGCAAGGGAAGGTGTTTGGTTTCTTGTGCTGGGGAAGCTTTGGCATGTGCAGAGATTCTTCATTCACTTTCGTGTTGTGGCAGACTGGGTGTTTTAAGCCCTGCTTTGGGGACTGGGGTTTCAAAGGAGAAATAATGCTCTTCGTGTGGGGCATCTGCTTGCTTGTATTATATAGTTTGGAAAGAATTAGTAGTTACATTGAACTGTACTTGCTTGCTTCTGTGCAGTGTCTGAAATCAGATTACTTTTCAAGTTTAGGTGCTTAGGAAGGTTTTGGAAAATGTTAGGTGTCATAAAACGCAGGGTGTTTTCTATTGGAAATGGGTATTACCTTCCAGGTAATAGCTATTTTCCCTCCCTGAATTACACGGTACTTTCCATTGGCTTTAATCCTGACCCTCAAAGAATAGATTTTTACCATCTGCATGATAACTGAGTTTGGGAAATAAGCTTCCGAAAGAATAGTAGATGCATCATCTGTCCATGTGGGATTATTAAACTGAAACAGCTACATGGTATTTTGTCAGTTGGTTCCCATCTTCAATTTGAAACCCAGACAGCTCAGTTTCTCCATTCACAGCTTTGAATATACTCAGGGAACTAATAAACTATCATTTGACAGATGCAGAGGTATTACAGGATATCAAGCAGTATTTTCCAAATGGGGTAACAACTGCTATGAAAAAAACCATTCTGTTGTAATAGTGAAAGTTATCTTTTTACACCTTCTGCTTGCTGATCTGGAATCACCAAAGAGATGAGAATTTCTCCTGCAGCTAAAGCACTCGGCAAACCTGCTGTGGGATGGTTGTCAGTGGTTTGCACTCTGAATAACTAATGTAAATAAGCCCCTCACCATTGCACTGGGAAATACTGGAGATAACACTTCTTGCTGCTTAGGCTGACTTGAATCTTCCACCTCTCTGAAATCTCACCCTTTTGTTTCATCTGTCTGAAAGTAGTAAAGTTTTGGTGAGTCCTGAGGCACCTGACCAGGCTCTAGGGCAGCGACGAAGCCATTAGATTCACCGTCTGTATTTCTCCAAGACGTGGGCCACTCTGAAGTGTGTGCTGAGACTGGAGAACAGAATTGGTGGCGGTGCAGAACAGTCCCTTCAGAAGCCACCATGGGATGTGGGGACACTGACTCACTGGCTTACTAACCCTTGTGGAAAATAAATGAAGGTTGAGGTCAGGGCCATGGAGCTGTGTTGCTGTCAGTCAGGGGATCTCAGTGCAAATGGCGTCAGCAGTAGCCCTGTGGCAAGCGTGTAGAAAGGTTGAGCATTTTAGCACTGAATTCTTTTTGAAGAAAGTAGTCTAAAGTTACAGTAAAAAGTCTTCCTTTGTAGGAGACTTTAATCTTTGCTGGGCCGTGCTACACTTGGGGTCTTTGGACAAGAATACTATTTTGTCTTGTTTGATTTCATTCCAATCTAGAAAAACATTATTTGAAGGGAAACTTCAGGCATAACTGCAACTCGCTTAACAACTGTCTATTAATGGCCTTTATGAGCTAAGGTGACCATGTGTATTTTCCTTCCTTCATTGTCCCTCGTTCTGTCCCTCAGCTAGGGATGAAGCTTAACATAGTTTGAATAAAATTGTGTAAGAGGATTACAGAGGCACTCAACAATGTATAAAAAAAATATATTTTGTGCTATACAGCACAAAATTTTCAAGCGTCAAAAATGCTGCAGCCCCTTTCTTCAGAGTTTGGTTTTTTTCCTATGTGACAATTTCGAAGCTGCGTATTTCTCTGTGTAATGGCTGCAGAAATCTCTCTGCCAAAGAGGAAGAGCAGGCTTTGGGATCAGTTTGGACAACTTGCATGGCTTTGCCTTGCCAGCGTGGGGCACGTCCTCTCCTTGGATTTTCAGGGCAATCATGCTCTTTATATCTTTCCAGAGGAGTTATCCATCTTTTGGCCGGGGAGAAACAAGGTTCCGTGCAGTCTGCGCTGTAACCTCCCTCAGTCTTGAGGAAGCAGAAATAAGTAAGGAGGCAAAGCTGCAACTTGCTGAAGCAAATAGTTTTTGCAACTTACTAGAGCTCTAAATAGCTGGTGGAGTTACTGAAGAGTCGAAGGGGAGGGTTGCTCATTTTTAATTCGGACTGTATTACCTTCAGGAAGTAATTCTCTTGCTTATACATCTAACACGGAGAGGCACCCACAGTATTTCACAGATGAGTGTTTCAGCTGCTGCAGTAAGATGTGCAATAATCTTGCCTGTAAGTGAACTGACCAAGTGAGTATTGGGCACAGAGGTGGGGCAGCTGGCACCTCTGTCATGGTGTTCAGGTGGTGCAGGGTGTGTGCTTGAAGTGTCCTCTCATTTTGGGCAGTCAGATGATGTGCAGCTATCCCGTTGTCCTAGCCTTCTCATTAGGATTTCTTATAAATTCATAAACTGTTCCTTCTCTTCTGCCTCAACCCTTTCCCACGCTCTTGAAAGGGCCAGATCTTAGCCTCAAAGGTTTATTTAGCTCCCAGAGCCTGGAGAATAATGAAAGAGTTTGCCCTGAAATAGTGCATATGATGTATTCTCCAACCTTCCTCCATTATTCTTCTCTTCATAAGCACGTTTCACTGGGGACAATCCTCCCACATTATGCTAGTGCCTGAAGATGCCTTTCTGCCTTCTTAAAAGATCTATTAGCTAGTGCATCTTAAACATTTTTTTCCTGAGTTTCCATCACAGTTGGGATAGCATTATTACGAGACTTCCCCATAACTTGGTCACAGGTTAGGTGTGTGGGTGGTGGGTATCTAAACTGCGAGTATGGAGGCATAGTTGGATGGTGGATAGACTACTTTTGCTTCTCTCCCTTCTTTACCTTTCTACACATACAGACTTTTAGTAATATTGTCAGTGATATCACCAGAAATATTTTTACTGAGCGTTGGCCCTATGGGTGAAGGTGAAATGGCAGCTTACTCCTGCAGTGAGCAGCGGGGTTCTCAGCAGTGCTGGCTTACCTTCTCAGCTGTCAAGATGTGTGGGAGAAGTGACATTTTCCTTAAAATTTCTCAACAGTTTACCTATTGAAAACTTGAAGGTGTGTTGCTCCTTCATCATTGCTTTCAAACTTTTCAGTCTGAGATGGATTGTGATTCATGCCTTATCTCTCTGGAGGCTGGTGACAAGTGGAACACCAAGCAAGTACAGGGGTGTGAGACCTTGAGCTCCTCTATCCATCCTCTCTTCTAGGGGCTGGAGCCCAGTAGCATCCAGTTTGCAGATGACCTCTAACTGGAGTGCAGGGCTGCCATGCAGAGGGACCTAGGCAAGCTGAAGTGGGCTGCCAGGGACCTCGGTGTAATTCAGCAAGGATAAATGGCGAGTCCTGCCCAGTGGAGGATGAGTCTGTGGCAACAATATGGGCTGTGCCTGACCACCCAGGGAGCAACTCTGCCAGACCCTGGTGTCCCCAGCCTTGGAGCTAAGCATGGTCCTGTGCCCTTGTAGTGGAGGAGAGCACTGGCAGCTGTAAGAGTATGTGGAGGGAAGTGGTTTTCCCCTCTTCTCCCTGCCTGATGGGCCAGGGGACCTGTGACAAGGTTATCTGGAACATCTCTGTTTAGCTAGAACTTCTTCCTACCTCCCAGGTTAAGTATGTCTTCAGAGGCACTTGCTCTGGAGGAAACCATTCACTCCCAGGTCAATTCACTGTCACTTCTTTCTGTTGCTGTTGTACCCCTGAAAAGGTTAATTTAACATGTACCAAACTGGAGAATTGCTATCATTATCCTCGTGGTCAATGTCTTAACTTCTGTTTTCTGATTTCAGTATCTCTCCTGCCTCCTCAGACAGTGCCAGGGTAGGGTTGGAGCCATCTCTACCGTTCAGCATTAATGATTCCTGCAGTAAAGCTTTGAACAGCACAGTATCAGTGCATCTGCGCTGGCCACTCGGACACCTCTATCCATCCGCTTTCTCTAGCAGCATGGCACAGAATCTGTGTTCTAAGGCAAATATAACAAATACTGATAAATTCCAGCTCTGCTACAGCAACATTTTTTTTCTTAAACAAGATCCATAGGTTGCTAATGCAATACAGAGCTAAAATGTTAAATGCAAATATAAAGAAGGAATCTGCTTTTTTTTTTTTTTGTGGGAAGATTATTCATTTCTTGGCTCTGAATATCAGATAAGACTCATTTCTGACACATTTTTTCGAAGGTTTTATATTGCAGGGAAGCTTGCAATCCTCAACACCCTCTCCATTCCATGCAAACATTTAGAACAGCTATTTTTTTCCTTCAGATGACAATTTTCATTTCAAGCAGGCTACAAGAGGTCATTTAGCTAATTTATGTGGAGATGAGGGAGGGTTGGTGGCGCAGGCTTGAGAAATCAGAGAGGTATGCAGCAAGTAAGACTGCAGAAATAGTTGATGAAGTGCCATTGCTGTCAGCATTTGCAACTGTAGATTAAGGTGTTCACATCCTAATTTAGCCTTGTGCTTGAGGCACACCATTAACCTCCTGACAGCTAGCAAAGTGCGTGCACTGTGGATCACCTGATCATTTTTTCCCCAAAATGTTGACTGTTTAAGTGCTGCAGAAGTGTTCAAACTCTCTGGCCACAGGCTCTCGCTCTAATTTTAAACTGGAGCGATTACGTGGAGATACAAAGGTGATGCTGTTGAAAGGGATAGCATGTTGCCTCCAAAAGACAGTGTTCCCAACTGCTGTCACACACATCACCAGCCTGGCTTCTCCTCCCCAGGCTGTGCGTTTCGGCAAATTCCCGAGTAATAAAAATTCAGACAGTGTTATCTTCTGCGAGTAATTCTCCTGCTCATACAACGTTATTCCAGGAACTGTACTCTGGCAATGCCAACACTTGGCACCGATTTTGCTCCAACCCTTGTCCTTCTTTTAAGGATATTTTAACTACCACACATGAAGAGGGGATGATGGTCTGTGGGAAACTTGATTTTCTGAGACAGTTACATGCTGAATTTGATATTCGAAAGATAGCTCCTGTCATAAACCTTCCTTGCATTCATCTTGATCCAGGGTGAATAATAATAGAATCACTTTCTCGCACTGTGCATCAGTCTGGTTTACACAGATTCCCTGAAATATTTTAAGTATTTTCAAGTCCAGCCAGTAAAATGTTTTCATAAAAGCCTTAAATCCTGGAACTTGATGGTCAGTCAATGTGAGATCCCAAACATAGTTCAGTAAGGCGCCATGGAGAAATGGCAGCTCTGTGCTGTTCTGCACCCAGGGGACTATGGCAGAACCTTTCCTCCTCTTGAGCTTGTTGCAAACTGATCCCAGAGCAGGTTTTTGTTTAAAATGGTCAGAGAAAATATTTCCAGTGGGATTTGCTATATAAGCAGGTTAGCTTCAACTATTCCTGGATTTTCTTGTTCTCCCCTCTGAGATGCAGGGATTTGCAGTTTGATCCTGTCAGTATTTCTCTGGGTGGGAAGAAAATACCACTTAGTTCTCATTGCTCTGTCTTGAACTTGCTGGAGTTTTCAGTATCCTCCTGCAGAGAAAGAGACTTTTTTGCCTACGTGTAAACCACAACAGATTGTTAAATGTAACATTGCTTCCTGCTCCTCTGACAACACTGCTCCTTGTGCCTAGGACGTGATAAATGTTAGCAAATGCATAAAAGCTCTTACCTCTATGAGTTTTCTGGGCTTTATTTGGGAACTTGCTGTTACCGGTGTATGCCTTGGATTCCTTGACCTTTGGTGTTTGAGTGACTAGTGAGCTCGAGGAGGGTGAATGAAAATGCAGTATCCTAGCAGGTGCTGGGTTGTTTTGGCTCCACCTGCGTTCAGTCTGGATGCAGCTGCTAATGGCTTGCTTTAGAGTTTGAGGTCCATCAGGGAGTTACATCATGCTGCCCTCCTGGAATGAGTCATCTCGACTAGGTGAGTCACGCCCGAAGGAGTGAGTGCTTGAATCATCTCTCA
Organism: Ceryle rudis; assembly: GCA_033439905.1. NCBI lineage: Eukaryota > Metazoa > Chordata > Aves > Coraciiformes > Cerylidae > Ceryle > Ceryle rudis. Next base: position 29,148 of record JAAGNO010005120.1, read on the forward strand.
GTTGTCTGCTGGCTATAGTACCATGTGGAGATGGTCCCTGCCTAGAGAAACAGTCTTAAAACTCACAGGCTGAATTTCTTGGGTGCTTTTTGCAGGAGACACTGGGAGCCTGGATATTTCTCCAGGTGAAAGAAGTGTGGTCACCTGCCAGTTGTTATACTTGCACGCCCAGTTCCATTATATATCTGATATGGAAAACGGCAAAAACCTTCCATGGGGGAAAACCACTCTTTGAGAATGACTCTGAAGCTGCTAGTATTAAAAAACCCCACAAAACAACAAACCAAAACCAACAACAAAACAAAAAAAACCACTTTTCCATGAAAGGAAAGAGTAGGATGCTTTCCAAGAGTAGATGATTTCCAGTATGTTTTCCAGCATTTTGTCTCTGGGATATGCGTAGTGGTTTGCTCTGCGGTGGTTTGTTTGGCTACGTTAATCCAAGGAGGCTCTGTGCAAGTCTCAACCTGGGTTCCACTGCCCCCATCAGGCACTCCTCTGGCCAAATGACACCAGCACAGGACTCGTGCTCAGAGGGTGTTGCTTCAGCCCTTCAAGGTGAGGTGTTTTGCTGCTGGTGGTGGTGATGGAAATAATTTGAAACTCTGAAGGCAGAAAGCCAAGCAGAAACTTGTGGGGCCATGATGAGATGTCCTTACACTTCTCTGAGCATTATGGGCTTGTGCAGTACATCGTGAATCAGTCTTGGTTTTCAGTCCTGCAGTCTCTAGGCTTGCACTTCAGTCTGCAATTCCTGTTCTCTCCATTGGGGAGGCATGGGAGAGCTCACTGCTTGCCTAACCGGCCCTGCATCTGTTTCCTAATAGCCAGTAGCTCCTCAAGCAAGAGACGCCAAACTCTCTTTCTGCAGCCCATTTCAGAAGTGATAATCAGCGTAGGAACAGAAAGGAGTTGGGAGAAGAATTGTGGCAGTAAGTCTAGGTGAGTGACAACTGGCAAGGAGGCTTGTAGTATAATAAGGACTTAAGAAATTCATGTTTTCATTAGAAGATGTGAATGTGTTTGAAAACAGAAGAATAACTCCCCATGTGATAGTGAATCACTGCCCGTGTCCTCTGGTGGGGAGAGCAGTTGCTGTATTTCAGCAGTGCTAAGTGACAGTCTTGGTGTAAATGAGAACTGGGTCTATATATTTTTAATGTGTGGAACTGACTGTAGTTGTGCTTCCTTAGGCTTGTTTCAGATTATTGCCATACAGGTCAAAAATATACCCTATCCTGCCTGTACAGATGGAGTTAAGGTGCTCACTTGCTAAAGAATGTAATGTTAACAAAATCAAGTGGAAGGTTTTTCTCAGTAGTTCAATGTGGAATAAATGTTTGGGGTTTTTTGTTTGGTTTTTTTTTTGGGGGGGGTGTTGTTTGTTTGTTTGCTTTTTGTTTGCTACTATTGGCTTTCTGAGTGGATAGCTAAAGGCGGTTAACTTCTGCACTAGCCCTCTGTTTCCAGGCCAGCCAGTCACTGAAAGGGGGACTGTGAACACTGTGAAGGAAGCCTAGGGTTGAGTCTTGGGCAATGCTGTGAGCTGCCATCGCTGTTCCAGAGCAGCACTAAAATTACAAGAGGAGCTACTTTACGCTAAAAGGAGGTGGCACCATCCAAATGCTGCAGGAAGCAGAAATCCTCTCTGGCACTAAACAAGCAGAGAGACCGGAGCTTCAAATGGGCTGGTTCCCCCTGGCTGCTGTCTCCTGATTTAGACCCACCCAGGAGCTGAGCACCACAAGGTCACTCCCACCCACCACCACCCCTCAGAGGGAATAGGGAGCAAAAGGCAAAACCACCTGGGTTGAGATAAAGAGAATTTAACAGAATGGAAAAGAGAAGAAACAGCTATATATAATAGCACTGAAACAACACACACAGGGAGCCATACAGAACAAACGTGGCCAAAGGGTGCAGACTGTGCTTCGCCCTGGCCAGCCTTATATAGCAGGCATGGTATGGCAGCCAGTAACTCATTGGTTGGTCCAGCTGTCTATCCTGGTTGTGTCTGTCCCCCTCCCAGCTACTGGTGAAAATTAACCCTCTCCTGTGTGAAACTAGGACACTGAAAACAGGAAGCACTAGTGGTCAACTCTATCGAAAAAGATACCCTTACTGCTTTGTCGTAAGGAGCTGATACCTTTGCTTAAATCTCCTTAAATCTCCAGCCAGTTAAGTAGTAGTCATTCTAGAGACTACCCACTCTGACTTGTTCCTTTGAGGTATTTCAGCTTTTGGAATGCACTTGCATTGATTGGAGGTGCTGCTTTCTACTGAAGACTGATTATCTTTTGCGACTGCATTAACTGTGTTGTGTGGGTTTTTTCTACTGGCTTTGCCTTTACAAAATTATTCATAAAATGTATTTCTGATCAGAAATGTAGGGTGTAGAGCCCACTACGCTTTGCCAGGGCCTTAGAGCTTCCTCGTCCAGCTCTGCATTAAACATAGCGTTGGGTGTAGAAGCTGTTCCCTCTGCGTTACTAGTGACAGAGCATATGGGGAATGTAGCAGCAAACCTAATGGGAGAGATGTCTGGCGAGGATGTAAGATGGGGGTGGGATAATTTTAAATCCCCAAAGAACTACAAGAAAAACCACTAACAAAAACCCTCCAAGAACAGTTCCCATGAAGAGTGGCCATGGCTCAGATCAGAGCCTAGAAGGGAAGATTTCTGTCAATATTCCCCAATGGACAGATTCATTCTTTCGGAGAGGGGGAGAATCTGAATTTTTCTAACATGCTGTGTTTTTATTCCAAATGTTTTCCTGTTCTGTGACTTTATATTTCTGGTTGCTGTGTTATTTGGTCTGCTTTTGCTAGAACACCATTAGAGATGTTTACCAAGAAGGTGGTGTCAGGAATTCCTCAGCTGTAGTGTGTCAGGAAACAGTTCCTGTAGTGATTTTCAACCACAGTCCACAATGCTGCTCTGACCACACAGGCAAGCAGAACCTTAAGTAACAATGAATTCAGTATAAAGTGAATATTGCCAGGCTTCTGTACAGCAAGGCTGCTTAGTTTTCACTTTAGTTATCCTTTCATAAATCCATAAGGCTAACTGAGCTGCTGTTGGTCCCCATTAACTTGTCAGTGCATCTGTGTCTACCTAAGAAAAAGCTGTGCAGCCTGCTTCTGGCACTACTGTATAGTGCAGCTTTCCTCCAGCCTTCATGGGCTTGCATTAAGAGGCTGTGCAGAAAGATGGCTTTCTTTTTAAAAAACAAAAATAACTTTCTGCAGTCTACAGGGTGGAAAATACTCCCGTGTTCATATGCTGGTATGTGCTGATATATACATATATGTCAATTATGTGCCTCTATGTATATATACAAGTACTACTCTGGGTTTGCTGACCTCAGATGTCTTCATGTCAGTCTACAAAATATGGTGGTTTCCTTTCCTTCACTGATCACCATATTAATGCTTGGTTTAGTGTACTTGAAAGGCTGCAACTACAAGTGTTTATTCTCCTTAAATGCCCATCTAGCCCTGTTTTACTTATTTGAGCAATTTATTAATTATTTGTTTGAATAACCCCCATGGCTCCTAGATAAGGCAAGGCCCCGCTGAGACAAGTACTGTGGAAATACACAGTAAAAAAAAAAATCCTGCTTTGGAGAGTTTCAATATAAACTCTATTCCTTTGATCAACAATACACGGTGCATTGCTGTGCCAATCTTGGTCCCCTCTAAAGCTGTCAGGCTTATAATTTATCCTTTATTTGATCCTGTAAATTGCAGAACAGAGGCCTAGATCTACAAGATGGCTGAGGTGGGAGGGAGGAGAAAAGGGCAGTGGAAATAAGAGCAACAAAAACAACAGAGTATTCTCTGTAATTGAGCAATGATTAAATAGCAATGGAAGAATGACTGGAAATGTGTCAGGCCCATAGTCATGGGTTTCGTGGTCAACTCGGCACTGGTGAGGCCATGGCTTGAGTATTGTCTCCAGTTCTGGGCACCTCAATACAAGAGAGATATGGAGGTGCTGGAGCGAGCGCAGAGGAGGCAACAAAGCTGGTGAGGAGACTGGAGAATAAATCTTATGAAGAGTGATTGAAGGAGCTGGGGCTGTTTAGTTTGAGGAAGAGGAGGCTGAGGGGAGACCTCATCACTCTCTACAGCTGCCTGAAAGGACAGGATAGAGAAGCTGGTGCTGGTCTCTTCTCACAGCTAATCAGCACCAGAGGGGGTGGATTCAAGCTGCAACAGGGAGCTTCAGACTGGACAT
>JAAGNO010005120.1:33783-64125 GCA_033439905.1 Ceryle rudis
GGTTTAGGGGTGGACTGTGCAGAGCAGGGTTAATGGTTGGACTCGATGATCCCAAGGGGCTTTTCCAACCTGAAGGATTCTGTGAATTGCAAGGGGAGGATGTTGCCTCCTCTAGCACAAGAGCCACAAGGCATTGTGGTAACCTAGCAGGTGGCTCGCAGGGTGAGTTAGAGGAGGTCATCTGTCACACAACAGGTAGTTAAACTGTCAGTGTACTTGCCACAGGACGTTGCACATGATGAAAGCTTAGATGGGCTCAAAGTGTGAGTGGACAAATTAATAGAATAAAAAGGCATTACAGTCTATTAAGCAGAGCCATTGTCTCTGGCACAGGACAAATGGGAAAGAGCTTTTTCCAGTAGGCCAGGAGGTAACTTTGCTCTCCAGTCTTATCCCCTTATATTTGCAGATATCTACATGTGTCATGGGACATTAGCCCTTGCTATGACCTTGTACATCCTGGTCTTATCCTTCTGTGCTTTTTCACTTGGCATCATCTATCTTCTTGGGGAAGTCTGGTATGGTAACTTACTGGTAGCCACTAGACTGTGCTATTGTTAAATTTGCCAAAGCTTTTTTTCACCCTTATTGACCTGTATTATCCTTTCCCTAACACCACAGTTGGTCATTTCTCTAAACAAGTCATTGCTCTTCCTTGAGTAGCTTGTCATGGCTAAACTTTTGAACAGTAAATGGGCATGTCCCTCCTGTGCCAACCAGCTGGATCTGTTCCTCAACTATTACAGAAAGCTATCTCGTGTTGGTCTTCCTAATGGCTACTGGCCCTTGGAGCTGCTGCTTCTCTTACCCTGAAGCCAAAATAACTAGTTCAAAGGTCTAGGAAGCTGTACAACAAGGCTGGAGTCAAATAAACGAAGTTGAAAGAAGGCTATGATGAGATGTAGAAACCCACTGCAGTTAGGCATAAATGTGCAGATCACTTTGGCAATGGATGATTTGTAGTGGTAGGTGCACTAAGGGCATGGGAGGCTGTCTCAGTTGGTGCAGCAGCCCTATGAAGTCGTTTACCTGCTGTGCTCCTCTTTAATGGGTCCCAGGCCTGAAGAGCAGAAGCTTGGAGTGTGATGCCTTGCTAGTAGAGACAGCAGGGTCAATCCCAAAATGGTGATGCAGCAGGAAAGGGATGCAAGCAGATGGTGTTTACTAAATCTTGGTCTGTCTAAGTTGCTATTCTAGTATTTCTGTGCAAGAACTGGAGCTGTATGCACAGAGGCAGAGGCCTGGTCCTCAAAAGCAGTAGTGTGTGGAGGGAGAACAAGATAGGACCTATAGAAACTATGGAAAGCTCTTTCTTCTGGAAGAGCATTGGCAGAGTAAGCACAGGAAGACACAGTAAGTGCTCTGAAGTGGTAAGAACTAAACTTGAGTTTTGTACTGGTTAATCATTGGAAGGATCCAGGCACTAGCATTTGTCATGGAGGTCAACAGATAGTTAAAAAGCCTTGAAAATAAAGGCTTGATTGCCTAAACATGGGGCTCAGAGGTATGTGTTTATTTCTGAAACTCTCTGCCTGTGATATTTAGGCCCTAATCATGGGGAGTTCCTCCTGTGCAATGTACTCTGTAGGCGTAAGATCCTTGGTCTGATCTTTCTTCTGCTTCAGATGCCTGTAGGTTTCTTCCCGGTATGCAGGGAGGTCACAGAATATCCCCTGTGGAGCTGTGTTTTAATACGGGGACCTGCCATGCTTGCACTTTGTTTCTGAGTCCATGTATTCTTGGCAACTTATCACCATCTTTCCACAATACATAGAAATCAGATAATAACCTAGAGCAAGCTGCAGGTATGTAATTAATACAAGCACTTTTCCTGACAGAAATATCTGTACAGTGCATTCAAGTATATTCTGCATACTGAAGATCTTTTCTTCTTTGAGACCCAATGGGTAACTCTGATGAGCAACAGTACCTGCAGAGACAGTATAATCACTACAGCTGTCAGTAAAGCCTACATTAATGTGTCTTGAAAGAGTGATTAATGGGTTTTGACAATATCATTGCATTTCATATTTAATCAGATTATGCATCTGTTAGGAATGGTGCACTCCTAACATCTGCAGGCAGCGCCCATGATCTGCATCCAGATCATCGGTTTGGCAGGAGCGTGCGGCAGGGTCTGTGGCAGGCCTTTGACAAGTTAAAGCTACGTGCTGTCTTTTGTGGGTTTAAAATCGGGTGTGTTCACCTGCATGCCTCCTATATGTTTGTATGTATGCTCAAAGGCTTCTTTCCTGGTGAAGATCCCACTCTGGTAGCCTGAAGAGAAACCAAGCTGAGTATTTTCCTTGTGTAAGCTCATGTTAGTACACATACCTCGGTAGATGTGCACCTCGTGCTTGGCTCCCAGCTCTCCGAGGTGCTTCTTGGGTGACTTCTATCAAGTTGGCTGCAGATGAGTCTTTAAGGGCTTGCCCTGTTTTTCTCTGGCCCTCGCGTTCATCTCTGATTTGGTTGGTGGTGGTTTCCTCTGTCGTTCTTAGTGGAGGCGAGATCTGGTACTACAGCAGTGGAGGTTTCTCTGTACATGAGAAGTATGAAGGTTATGATTTGAAGATGGTTCTATACATATTTGAACAGCTCTTGAAATATATGGAAGTCACTGCCTGGAAATGCATGAAACAAAATTGATGGTCTTCAGTTAAAGGCTGTCCCAATCCATCTTTTAGAAGAATTCCCCTTTACTTACATAGTTTGTTTTGTTTCAGGAAAAAAACCCCAATGTTTCCATTACTATTTTTCTTTGTTTTGCCTCAGCTATCAAAGCACTCCTCAGACAGAGAACCCGAGCATGGTATCTCAAATACACATGTGCCAAGAATTCAAAACAAAAAATCTATTCAGAGTCTTTCTTTGTGGTACATACAGCATGAAGGACCTCCCCAGATGTTGCCGGGGTATTCCTGGGTGCTCCCGCGATGCTAGGCTGGAGCGGGCAGGGAGAAGCAGTGGAGCTGAATGTGGGATGCACAGCACAGCACACACAGCAGTTTTGCTTTTTCTTAGGCACCTAACAGAGAGCACTCTCAGGGTTTAAAAGCAGACTATAGAAGTACACTTCAGGGTGAGTATGAGCAGGAGCTACGTGTGAGCCTTTAATTGTAGAGTTAGAGACTGTCTCCCTAGGATTTGTTGGGCTGTCACCATTGTTACACATGTTGCCCTACAGAGCCCCCCTGGAGCAGGGGGGAGCAGGGCTTGCAAGCAGACTGCAGCTTTCATGGGGAAAGGTGACTTCCAGTTTCACCTCACTCACTTCTTCCTGACAGTGACTTCATGATATGCAGGGTCTTAAGCAATCTCACACTTCCTTTGGAAGACGAGGTCCCTGCTTTGACAGACTGAGAAGAATTAATTTTCCATTTAAATACTAGCTGTCACCCCAGACTGGTTGCATGACCATCTAAATCTGCAGGGCAATTTTCTTTTCAGAAAAACAAGTCATCTTATTGGCTTTGTGAATCTTTAAAATGAAGGATTATTGTTTTGGTTTTTTTTTTTTTTTTTTAAGTAAACAATAAGCAGTTAAAAGACATTCCAGCCAACAAAAACAGAGTAACAGCCTGTAATTCCCTTGTCGTGATTATTGTGAAAAGCAGTATGTTACTGGACAGGCTCATGTCATCTCTTGGTGTCTGTTTGCCTTCAGAAGTGCCAAAATGTGTCTAAATGTCCATGAACAGATGCAAAGATCTGCTTTGGCTGAGGAATAATTACACACTGGTGTAACAAAGAGCTATCAGCAATTCATAACTTGGTTAGATAAATAATCAGTCTCAATATCAGGGGAGGGAATGAGAATTTCTTGTGTAACAATGCCATCGCCAAAATGGTCTTAAGGTTTTACTCTACATTTCAGTGATTTCGGTTGTATGCCCTTTTTTTTTTTTGGAGTTAGGTTGGAGCCCTGTTGTGAGAGATCCTGCTTTCATCCAATGTGGAAAAGCTGCCTGCTAGGATGATTTATTAATCAAAACTAGGGAAAGACAAAAAACAAAGGCACTGCTGAGTGAAGAAACAGGATGAGACACTTTTTTTGAGAGAAACCAGCCCTGTTCGGGAAAGCACGTGTGTACCCACGTACAGACTCCCTCGAGCAAGGAGCAGTGTGAGCACTAACAGAAATGGTTTCCTAACTGAAGGCTTCTTTGGTAGTTCCTCTTGGAGGAGGAGTGGTGTGTTAAGTTTCAGGGAGGCTGGACTGTTTCCATCATCTTAGAGTATGTTGCTTTCAGTATAATGAATAAACTAGAGAAAATCTTAGAGGATAGAGCATTTGGATGCGAGCAGGGCATTGTTCTAAAGAATCGGAAAAGACTCCAGGTAAATATTGGCTTAGTGAACACTGTTGGCTAGGAAATCATTCCCCTTTCCTTGGCATTTTGTTCGCCATCAGGGAAACCTGTCCGTGGGCTAGCCTGAATTTGGACACTAAGTCCTGGGACTTAGTGTGGGTGTTCTGCCTGGAGGGCTTTCAGTATGTCCCTTACGTGCTGTTACGAGTGAGAATTGCAGCTAGATTTCTTCTCCTTGAGCACCACATTTCACTGCTGAGGAATTTTGAAGTGGTCCCAACTTTTTTAAAAGGTGGGGAAAAGCAGAACCACAAAGGTTTGCTGAGTTTAAAAGCCTGAGAGCTAGTATAAAAAACGATGCAGGGCTTCATTTGTTGTGCTTCATCCATTAACCTCTGGACTGAGTTTGCCTTGGGTCACTACTAAAAGCAAAAAAGTCTTGTGCCTTAGACACAGAGACCTTTCTGCTTACCTGCCCTGTAGTCACCCTGCACCTCAGAGAATAAATCAGCTCCGCATTTTTCCAAAGCCTCTAGAAATGGAAGCGTCCAAATCAGTAGACTCGGTAGTCAGATACTTGACTGAATCTCAGTGTGGGCGCACAAAGATCTGCCTGTTGGAGCTAGATGGTCACATCCTACTTCTTACACCAGGTGCCAAAGACCCCAGTGACAAAGGCATGTTTATGTCCATTCTGAGCTGAGTGTCTGTCGTGCAGCCAGCTCAGGCAGTGCTGGTGCTATACTGAGTTCAGCTGAGACCAGTTTTAGTCCGAGAGCCGTGTTGTTGTGCAGTGAGTTGTATGTTTTTAAAACTTGCCCGTGTTCTCCCTGCTAGCCTGTCTCTCAGGATTCAGTTGAACGTTGCAAACAGCTTTAAATACTGCAAGATAAAAGCTATTTGAAGAGCAACATCTTGCCTGACAAAGAAATGTCTCGCTGTGTCGCTCAGATCCAGTCACAAAGCTCAAATCTAACTTTATTTCAAAATGGCTCTCATCTAAGACCTTGGGTGGGCCATGTAGAGTCCTGTCATGGAGACGTGTGATAATAGCCCTGAAATAGCAATAGGCTCCCCCTGCCATTGAGAAGTGACTGCGGTTCGTTCCCATTGGAATGAACCACTGCCTTCATTCCTGCACTGCTGCTACAGTGAAGTGCTCTGAAGAAATTTATCTGCTCTTCTTCCTTTTTGAGTCCTTGTAAGACTAGACTCATGGTCCTGAGAGCCCCAGGTTACGTTAAAAGTTTTAAAAATGGACCAGTGGAAAAAAACAGAAGTAAGTCTCCAATGAAACCAAGTGTTCAGTCTGCTGTGGAGCAGTATGGGATCAAGGTTTTAGCAGCGCTGACAGTCACCGGAATTACCAGTAGCTCTGCACAACTGCTTATTCAAGGAAATGAAGTTCTCAGTGGTGTTTAGAACTGACTCACTCAGGCTTTTCTAAAAATTTCAGCCAAAATCTGAAACGCGGTGCTGCCCCGCAGCATGGAAGTTCTATGTCTGCAGGGAATTCTGCATCCCTTGTGAGCTTAGATCATCCTTAGAGAACTAGAGCTGTGATTTGAAATTTGTGCTTCCTACGTATTGCCAAATGTATTAAACTCATCCCATTACTTCTGATGTATTTTCTGGGCTTTCCAGTTTGCTGTTTATCAGTGCAACAGCTGTGCTTGAAACTAGTACTGGTATTTAGCAGTTAAGATGCCTGAGCTATCCTGTGGTCCTCCAGATTCCATCAACTACTGTTCTACCTAAAGATAAGTTTTAGCACAGTACTGGTATTAAGAAGATGCAATTCCCAAGTTGGCTGCACTTTGGCATCTTTTGAATTGATTTATCTTATCTGAGCATTACATATATATGTATAAGTGTGTATATATATATATAAAAAAACAATGTCTGGCAGTTGCAAGGCATCCAAGGCTCTTGTGAAAACCAATAAGCATACCAATGTGCATTATAAAAGCCGAAATTCATAATAGCTACAGCAGTGCAGAGTTATTTTCTTTTGCAAGGAAATTTTCCATGAAGGAAGAATTGTTGCCTTTTATTATGCAGCTACAGCACTTACCACGCTGGAAAAAACTTTGAAAAAGACTACAGAGTAGATTTGACCTTAGAAAGGAACATGATAAATTAGAGTTGCTTTTAAGAATTCAAATTAGATTTGCAAACTGGTTAGTTTGAACCAGGATGATCTTGATAAGAATAGGGAATGGGGAAGACGACTGTAGCAAGCTAGACATTTGGCCGTTGAATACTCCAGAAAGTCGCCTTTCCTTTCTCCTTTGTTCTCCCTGGTTTTGGTTACTTAATAGCAAACACTGCCAAGCGACATCTCTCCGCTGTTTAAACTAGGGAAAGGAATTCCTGGTCTTTGAAGGGATGTCCTCTTTGGGGTTTTCACTCATTGAAAACTTTTTGTTTCCTGAAAGCTACAGAAGCTGAAGGCTGCTTTTCTGACAAAGTAGTGAGGACGAGCCAAGGAGGCAGCAGCTCACCTGCTGATGACACAGGACTGAGGTGGGAAAAGCTGGGCATATTCCCTGGGAGTATCTGGTGTGAGACAGGGGACGAGAACATCTCTCGGATAGTTGGCCGTGTTGTGAACACCTCCTGTGTGGAGGCTGTTTGAGGCTCAGCTCTAGCTGGGTCTCCCCAACAGGGCTTTTGCAGCTGGAAGCAGCCTGAATCAAAGGGGTCTGCCCTTCAAATGGACTGGATTTTCAGCAATTGCTCAGCCCTTGTGTCTGCTTCTCAAAACTTGGGTGGATTCTTGGTGTCATCTTGAGCATCAGCCATATGAAGAGTGAATACCTGGGGAAGTCCACTTGACCTGCGGATGGTCCCTGCTTCACTGGCCATTTTGGCTCTTGAGCTGGGGTAGAGACTTCTCTGCAAACCTCACTGCATTTACAGTGTGCTTTTAAGCAGCACACATACACCTTGACACTTTCAGGAGAGCTGTAAACCAAAATACAAAGCATTGCCACAGCTGGAAGAGCATAGGCTGGGGTGTGCCGTGTCCTTTTCCTATACCAAGCTCCCAGCAGTTACGGGGTTGCCACCTGGTCTGACACCTGGTTTATTCATTCCTTTTCAGACAGCTTCCCTTACTCAAAGAAGGGTTTGAAAGCTGTCTCAACATGTTTTCAGACTGTGACCGCATTTGTTACTGTGTGCTTTTGTGGAGGGGGGCCAAATGAAGTAAGGTCCCCAATTCTGAGCGCTTTGTACGTGCAGTGGTGAATCAGAGGCAAATGTAGATGCACACAAAGGTGAGTTTGTAAAAGAGTAAACCTTGGCCAGTTTATCCTAAATAACTGAAGACAGGTTCTTGGGTCTTCTGTTACAAATGAAGGATTTAATGAAGTTTGACAGTTTTGTTGAATGCAGTAGCTGCACGTGAGTGTCAGCTTTAAACAAGATCAAATCCACATCTCGGCTGTATCTTTGCTATCTGCAGTGGTAATCGGCACTGGACGCTTCCCAGGGAGATGGAAGCATCCTGCAAGCAAGTTGGCTGTAAAGAAAGTTTCCTTCCATGTCCAAGTAGCTGTTGATTTAAGTCCTAAAGTAACTTCATCATTTACTTAATCTTTCTCCTTAACACTGATAGTGTTCTGTATATCAAAACAAATGTTGCTATTTTGAATGCTTCTATGGTATCTTCCACTGGCATCTTATGGTGGAGCTCTGCGGATTAGTAATGGGGAAAGTGTTTTATTGGCTCTGCATCTAGCATTTTTCATTTTCACATGGGCCTGTAGTCTTATTCAGAATGTGAACAATAAATCTCAGGGGAGCTGGTTTAGAGTTATCTGATATGTAGCTGTTCTAAAGATAACACATTTTTATATAGCTGAAATTCTCAAAAACAACGACGTTTCTTCTTTGGCATATTTTCTTAAATTTGTATTTATCGGATCTCTGGAGTTTTGTTGTTGGGGTTTTGTATGAATGCTTATTTGAGAATCACACTTTTATGTATAAAAAGTATATAATACAGCCAGAACTTTGGAAACTACACTTAGTTCAGACTTTAACGTCCAAAGACAGAAGATAATCTGTTTTGGAAGCCACACACTGCAGTAGCTCTTCCATACTGGCCACACTATTTTGAATTTATTCAGAATGGAAAGTGCCTATAGCTCTAGCTTGGACCAGTGATTTCAGTGGCAGGTACTTACAGCTCATGATTCAGACCACTGAAACCTTACACAAAATTGCTGTAAACCGAGGAGGCTAAAAAAAGCACGGCTATGTCTTTTGAGCCCTTCATTATTAAGTAAAAAAATGTTTCCATCTTTTTCAGGGACATAAAGAAAAGCTGAATGTTACAGGTAGTAACAACCTACAGTCCAGGGTTGTAATTAAGGTTATGGGAGTTAAGATACAGTTGCTAAGAGTTCTGAACTTACATTTACTAGGTGGCTCAGACATAATGCTGGTAGCAACCTGTTCAAAGCTCCAGTTGATCAACAGTACTGCTCGGTATCAGTGAACCTGTGGCCCTGCAGTGGTATTTCCTCTGCTTGCTCAGTGTTCATCTGTTCAGCAGAGTCTGTTTCTGATGTGGCTGAAAGTCAAGAAGCTGCATTAGAAATGGGGTCATGGGTTGTTTCAGCATGTGATGTCTACTTACCAGGAGAGCCAATGAGTATTGTGCTTCCACTAAATTAATCCTTATTTCTGTTTTAGTGGATGCTGAATTACTAGAACAGGAAAAAAAAAAATCATTTTCACCACTAGAGGGTATGGGGTAAGCAACCAAAAATGGCTCGTTTTGTTTTGTGCAGTAAGATAGGATGTTGATGAAAATGCTGTGAAATAAGGTTCTATGCTAAGGAATTGTTCAAAGGAAGCTGCTAGCAGCCAGAACTTCCAGGCAAAGCGGGAAAGACAAATCCTTGAGTCCTATCTACAGACTGCAGATTTGATGTATATAGGCAAGGGATGTTCTTGCAACAGCTGCCTGTGAGTTAATGGACATGTTTGGGGGGGAGTGGATGGATGGATGGATGGATGGATGGATGGATGGATGGATGGACGGATGGATGGATCCATGTGGTGACATAGGGAAGAAATGCATGTCAAGGCCAAAAAGCATTTCTCAACCAGAGGTTTTTTGGGGGCTGAGTATAAAGAGATGAATAGGAACCCATGATGAGATTGCTGGTTTGCATTTGACAACGGCAGTCAACAGGATGAAAGAAGTCAGATACTGTCTGCATTCCCAGAGGCTGACAAAATAAACCCACATCCTACTGTACTCACAGTAGGGAGATTTGAAAGTGGCTTACAGAGGGGTGAGAAATGCTCAGGCTTCTCCACAATGAGCAGAAGGTACATGGGGTGGAGAGCCCTGGGCTCTTAAAAGACCTGACCCAAATAATGCCTGAGATCTGTGAATGTGGAGGGAGGTGCGCTCAGAGGTAGGCTTGTCTTAACTAGAACTGTGCATTTCTTTTGCTATCCGAAGTACTGAGCAATTGTTGGAAGCTTTTGTGGGGTGCTGGCCGTGTGTCCCAGGAGGCTGAGGCGTGAACTGAAGCAGTCAGAAAGCTGACTTCTGGGAAAGACCTTCTTTAGCATGCTTACCTTGTGGCAGGAGCCACAAGTGATGGGTAAAGGGACTTTGCTTTCGAAAGAAGCACTAGAAAGAGCACCCCTCGGGAAGGGTCTTGGAAAAGGACCTGACACGTAGGTTTTGCTTAATATCTGTAAACTTGAAACCCAACTGTTTACGCTGTGTGTAACATGCAGAGATGATGTATTTCAGGCTGGTGCTAGCTCCAGGACCGGGCTCTGCAGAGGCTGTTCTATAAAAATCACTTCTGACACCTTCCATCTTTCACAGCGAGTCCAGCCAGCCTTGGCCAGGGCGCAGTGCACAACAGACTGGGAGAACAAACGCGTAGCTCTTCCAGACTCCTTTATTTTTTTAATGCATTAACATTTCTGTTTGGTAGCACATGGGAGGTGCAGCTAATAGTTAATCTGCTGAGGGCACTGCAGGCGCAATGACAATCATACCTCTTCCATAGTCCTGTCTGGAGACAAAGCCACCTGACTGCTTGGAGCACTTTCCATTGGAGCAACAGCACTGCAAGGGGTGTGCTGATTACAGCCTAGCATGAAAAATGAAATCTGCAGATAATGTGCTATTTGTAACCTGCCAAGTACATTGCTCATGAGCAGCGCAGGAGAATCCCCTAGTTAGTACAGATTAGTGTACATCTTTTTCTGAATGCTGGGGAATAGTAGGTTATGTGAGTTTTTGTGCACGAGGTCTTTTGATCGTGGCAGTGATTTGTATGTCTTGTCAGAAAATGTCTTTTCAGTTGCTAAGACACATTTTGCAGGGCTCCAGACATGCAGAAGGAATGGAGTTGCTAACATACCTGAAGTCAGGCTGATAATATTTGCTGTTACGCTTGTAAAGTACACTTGCGTACTTCCACAAAGGAATCTGTATTTGTAGCCTAAAGGATGGGCAGCTGGATCTTTCAAACGCTTCTGAACTCATCCTGTGTGTTACTTCAGTGTCACTCAAGCTGCCGTTGAGCTGAAGTTCAGAAGATCATATTCTGAGATCTTTTAGTGACTTGAATAGCAGTTCGGTCCTGCTTCTTGTGGCCATTATAAAATGTTAGGCTAGAGTGAGTGTAATGGATATGTAAGAATATCAATACTTACCGTGCTGTCTTCAAACTGTGACTGCTACTTTGCCCAAATCTGGTAGTTATTATGTACTTAATAGCAAAGGAATTTAAAAACTGGCCCAAACCTGTTCTTTCTGAAGCAAGTGGTAAAGCTCCAGTTTAGTCAAATAGAAGGAAGATTAGATAAATGCTGACTGCTTGTAAAGTCCCATATGTTACTATTCAACTTCAGGAGAAATTTTCCATATGCTCTGCTTGCAAGGCTAGATTACGATGTTAACTAATTAGAAGCACTGTTAAAATATTTACTATCTGAACTTTCAAACACATGAAAAGATTAATGAAATTCTACTGATTTTTTTTTTTCTGAGTTCTTTTTGTAGGGAAAAAAAAAAAAAATTAAAGCCACTAAAACAATGCTTACCAAAACCTGTCCTTTAGAATTCTGAGTAGCTGTAAAGAACCTCCCTTCATGCCTGAAGATCTAAATAATTTGGGAGGAACCTTGAGGAGTTAAAGGATCTTGTGTTTTTACACTAAGTCTTCAGTAAGTGCAAACCAGCTCCTGAATCTAGGGTTATAATTCCTTCTGTTGATTGATAGAAATCTTTCATGTGCTGACCCGCGTCTGTGCTCTGAGTAGGAGATAGGCTCTCAGTCCCAGCATGTGGCTTGTGCTCTGGAGTTGATCCTTGTGAGCTGGTCTCAAGTCCTGACTCCTGAAGGGGGTCTTCAGTCTCTCTGCACATCTCTCCTAAGCAGCTGAGCAAGTGCCTGCAGGATTGCCGACTGGACCTCCAGTCTTCAAGCTGCTGGGCTGCAGGCAGTATACAAATATAACAGAAAAAACCCCAAAACAAACAAACCCCACCAAACCAAAAGACAACAACAAAACAAACAAAACCCAAACAACCCCCAAACCCACACAACAAGCAAAACCAACCAACCAGACTCATCAACTTGAAGTATCTGGTGAACTTGAAACTCTTTGACAGTGTGTAATACTGAAATATCATTTGTTCCCAACCTAATGCACATGATATTTGTGGAAATTGATTGGAAATTACATTCTCCCCGAGTCCAAAAGCACTGAAAGCAGCCATGTGGTCAGCAGAAATAGATAGTATAGTAACAGACCATGACAACTTGGCCCCACAGTTTTTTCTCATTGGTGACTCAACTTTGTTTTCAAATTGAACATCTAAATGCATTGGAAAAAAAAAGGCCCTTTCTTTAGAAGTAATAGTACAGTTAATTGGTTTTATCTGTCTTTTCCCCTCCACCTCTCCTGACTCCTACTACTTCCAGTCAAATAAGTGGGGAAAATAGCAATCCAAGTTACTACAGGATACCACAATATATGAGTCTGAAATTCCTTCTTTCCATTTGAGACCTGGCTTGTGTCTGCATACTAAACCATGCTATTTTAAATCTCAAAGTGCAATCATATGTACCAGGATTTTTTTTTTTTTTTTAATTAACTGAGGCCAGAAGGCACAATAATTGTCATTTAATCTAACATATTTTTATTCTGGGCTAGGTAACTCACACTCTCCCTAGGATGAGATGTGCTGGCCACTGGCATAATAAAAGCTCTTTGCAAAGTAACTAAACTGACTCTAATAAAAACTGTTCTCTGGATGGAGATATCTTCTGCATGTCCAAGTGGCCCTATCATGATACAAAGCAGATGAATGTCTGGCCCAAGGTGTCTGAAGACATCAATTCACAGGCTCTGGCTCTGTCTTATGGTTTTAAACATTCTGATGACACACTGGGAGGTAGAAAAGGTATCATGAGTGTTAGCTGGAGAGCTCACTGCCGTGTGAAGTTAATGGGAGTTTTGCTAAATAACTCAGTAAGTCATTAACCTGCTGCAGTTAAAAGTCTCAACAGTAAGATGAGTCCCATTGTGAGATGCCGCTTCAAAGAAATAAATTGGAGTGGCTCATTGCAGAGACTTTAAGTTGATGCCTTTCAACTTTGCAATAAAGCCAAAAAAGAAATTAAGAATTAGAGAAAAATATTAACCGGGATCTTTAAATAATTCAGTCACCTCAAGCACCTGCTATGAGTCATAAAAAGAGGGACTGAGTCATGAATGAACTGCTCTGGAAATCTCGGTATTTTATTGATGGAAATAGGCAACTCCCCCAGGAGGTGACATTATTGATTAAGGGGAGACTAAGCTTCAGGGAATCGGGTTGTGGTTCCAGTATCTGCTGCAGACTCCACGTGATGCTGCGATCACTTCATGATCGCACAAAGTTTTATGGGTGCATCTACAAACCCTGAGTGAAATCGGCACCCTGTCTCGCTGCACGTAACACAGATACCTTGGAACAAAGAGTATCTTCCTCCAAGGCCTTCCTGTGCAATTAAGCCACGAGAGATGATAAGAAGGTAGGGTTGCACAGAGCTGCTCAGCAGCGTACTGAATCCCAAAGCAGCACTCTGCTGGTGCCCGGCTCAAGGATCATAGTAAACCCAAGATCTCACCCAGGTTTGCTCAGACAAATAGACCACATCTCTTTGCTGGCTACTACAGTGAAATTTTAGTTACAGAGGAATTGTATGAGCAGTAAATGGTCTCCTGAGGTGCCTTCCAAACTGGATTTTCTTATGATCATAGGATAAGGTTTATCTCGGTTTATTTGTTGCAAGCCTTCAGGGAAAAATAAAATAGAACCTATTTGCTACACTTTCTATAGCAGGCAGCATTGGAGAAGGATAATATCTTTAAATGGCTTGGCTGTGGTATGGCTGTTAAGCTCTTGCTTGACATATCTGATACAGAGTCAAACTTCAATCACATCTGCATATACCATTAATTGGACTGCTGTGCAAGAATTTGTCCTATACTGTTCGTTATTTGACAGTGTCTTGGCTGCCTGTCAGGATGCTGCAAATCAGACTCCAGGAGATTACTTTTTTGTTGAATGCTTGGGTTCCAAACTCCCTTCAAGCATTTCGGTTTGTGGTGAAACTCTACTCAATAGCTCCTATTACACTAAAATCAGCCAGCAGGACTTACCCTCCCTTGCACTGTTCCATACAGACAGCAGAAAAAAAGATGTAGCACTAGAATGCAGCCAGTAACGCTCACAGACTGGGACCGGAGTGCTGATGTGCCAAGGGTGTAGCAATCGAAAAGGCAGATTCATTGCAGAACTGACTTATCCATCAATCTTTATTCAGCAAAGTATTTAAGCCTCGCTAAACTCTTAAGTACATGCAGATGATTTCATGCTACTCCAAAAGATGAACCTAATTACGCTTTCTGCTTGCAATCATTTAGAGATCATCTGTAGGGAACTCTTCCCATTTGTCCAAATTCTAAATCCAAACACTAGATACAGGGGAAAATACTTCAAAAGGTTTGGTTTGCTGACACTGGATTAGACCGAGTGGTTTGCATTAAAAGTGTGGTGTGATACGTAAAGCACTTGCATCCCAGGCTGCGTGCTGAATGTGTTGCTTAAATAGCTATGGTGAATTCATCGTGGGGCGGAATAGCTGCTGAACGGTGCCTGAATCTGGTGTTTGTGTTCATCTCACACTGGAACCATGACACTTTGGAATGGAGGTGGAGAAGAGTGATGGCTACCTGCCAGAATTAACTATCCTGATGCACTTAAAGGAAACAGATCCCCTGCCATGCAGCAGAAGTTGTGGCACTACAGTGATGTGATTATGAAGAGTGATGTGCTGGATGAAGAGCCCAGTTTCAGGGTAAGGGCTTGCTGTGGGACTTGCCCAGTCAGTGGACTCCCAGTTTTTGCTGAAGGAACCTGAGGCAGTCAGATTCCAAACCATGCAACTCTAAATTGAAGAAGGTTTTTATTTGCGGTATTTGATGCCTTTAGCAAAATAATAATATAAAGTATTGTCCCAAGGGAAATGAAGCAATCATTTCAGCTGAAACTGAGCTTTCTACCATGCAGAGATGTGACTGTACCATGCTTGCTACCAGGGTCAGGTTATTTTCATTTAGTTAGCTTGGAAGCTAATGAGGATCCACTAAGTGGCACTCAAGTTGGGTATGTGATAGAGATGAGCTGTCAGTCAACTCAAGGACAAGATACTTGCAGACTTAATAAAAAGGACTATTTTAGGAATATTTAGGTCATGGGATCTAGGGATCTTGTCGAGCCTAGCAGGGATCCCCAGTGCAGGCATTCTGACTTCAGAACGTGTTGATAGATCCTCAGCTTTGCACCCCAGTGTATCACAAGCCCTTAAAACAATATATAGTCCTCCTGTACTGGGAGCTGTAATCCCTGGGTAACAAACATTTCATCAAAGAGATACAGGTTTGATCTGAACTTATCTAATGATGCAAGTCCACCCCTGCCCCCATATTTTATAGCAATAATTAAGCTCCTTTGCTGTTAAAAACTGTACCCTCTTCCATTTGAATGTCTCCCCTTCTGCTCTCAGTTGCTGCCTCTTTGCATCTGTCTCCATTAGTTAAATGTATCTTCAATATGCAAAACTTTTATCCACATTAATCTAGTCCATTCTTAAGTCACCTTTCGATCTTTGTTTTGGTAATTTAAGTGGAGTGCACCAATTAAACCTCTTGATGCAAGGGTTGGTTTTTTTTTTTCACCTTCTCAAACTACAAAATTCTGCTCCCTCTCCAGCTTGCCAGTACCTGTTCAGCATTGTAGTGGTGGTGTGTCAGATGTGTCCTAGCAAACACTGCTCTCAGTTTTCAAGATGCAGAACTATGCAACAGCTTTATGGCAAGTAGTTCAAGGAGTAACGTGTAGAATGCGTTTCAAGAATCTTTTAAGGTCCAAAAATTGGATCCTTCTAATGGTGACAGCTCCTAAGTGCTCGCACATAACATCCCCTAAGTAAAAGTACTTGTTCAGAACAGTACTTTGTCCATGTGCAGGCTTGCTGGTGGAATGGGGTTCTGACGTGATTCGCTTACTATGAGAATAAGCCTCATCCTCTCCAGAAATCCCAGTGCGTAAATAAGCTGCATGGGCTCTAATTTGTTTGCCAAAGTAAGAGGTCAGGAAAAGGCAACTTCGCACAGGTTGTTTTCCTTTTTCCCCTTCTCTCAGCGAGGTGGGCAGGGTTGTCATTTTGACTGGCATTTTATACAGTAGAGATGCACCGGCACGACTTTCTAGTGTAGATGTGCTTCCAGCATTTAGGATCTGTATTAAAGCTGGGCAGTATTCCCGGTGGCTGCCAAAGGATTTAGGAGTGCCAGGCTCACTGTTTCTCCACAGCACTTCTGCTTCTAACTTCCCTCTGTGCTTTTTCAGAGCTCTGCAGCAGCACACTCCCATCATGGCAAAGGAGCAAAGCACTGAAAGCGAGACAGAATCTACTGTCTTGCCTTTGCATGAAACAAGCACAGAAATTAGAAGAGATTTTTCAGGACAAGAATCTCAAGTAAAGAAAAATACTGTCACACTGGGCAAGGTGCCTGTTCCTGTAGATACTGTGGGTTTTGAAAAGCTTCTGATTTATCTCATCTGTTTTGTAAGCCACAGGGGACTGCACGTCATGCTGCAGTTCTGCTTGCTGAGACTGAGGCTCCACCGCTCTCTGCTGCTCCTGTCTGCTTGACAGTATCTCTGGGAGCCAGGTTTGGGTTGTGCATTGGGACCACAAAATGAGGTCCCCGGGAAGAGCCTTTTCAGGGAGAAACAGTCTCCAGCCCTGCATCCTTGCAGCAGCATTTAAATAAGGTCTGTTTAAACAATAAGGTCTATATGTGGGTTTGCACACGTGAGTCCCTACCTACCCACACGTATTTATCATCACTCAGTTCTTTCTGGCCTTTAAAGCAGGCTGTGAACACCTCCAGCAGCCCCACTGCCCTGGGAGCAGCCTGTTTGTGCCATTACACCGAGTCAACAGCAGCTCCAACAGTCTGAATCCAACCTGCAGTGTTTATTTGCTGCCAGGAGGAAAAGACAAATCCTTGAATAAAATGGCCCCCTTTAGGGGCATGAGACATTTTCAGTGCAGCTTGTTGAGAGGGCAGGAAGCCAGAGCTGAATTGTATGGATCCATGGAGGCAGAATTTGACTGGTGGAAAGGAAGTATTCAATTTATCCATCATCTTTTCCTACCAGGTGATCTGTGAATGCCACCCATGGGTGTTTCACCCTTGTGCTAGGACAGCACTGTCACTTGCATCAGCTGCCTGTGCTTATTTCTTCCCTGACTTACCTAGATACATAACACAAATCCACCTTCCCCTCATGGTTTGGCTTCTTACCTGTTCATGCGTTGGCTGCACAGTGCACGGTCCTTTCCTCTTGTCCAGTTCATCATCTGCTACTGCCAGAACTATCTTGCTACTTCACTGCTGAATGGACTCGGCAGACTTCCCCGGAAGGAAACTCACAGCTTTGCTCCTATCATATGTTCTGAAATTCACACCCAGGGAAGAGTGAGCTCTGCTATTGAGTGAGAGCACTGAGTGAGAGCTTCGGCACTAAATGCTGTAAAGCAATTAGCAGCAGGAGGCAAGCAAACTTGCTCGTGCTACCCCTATACAAACATACACCCGCAACTCCAGAGTTAGCAGAGGCAGAAACAATGGCACCGTGTTGATGCAAGAGCAAATCCCTTCCACTGGCATACCTGATCTTCTGAAACCAGACTTACCTGGGGGAGGGGAAGAGACAGATTATGTAAGCAACTCTCAGATATTTAAGTGTACAATCCAGCCTGAGAACTCATTAGCAGATCAGAGTGAGCCAATAAGACCCAAGCAGTCTAGAGAGAACTGACACTGCAGAAGGAAATTTTTAGGTTCGATGATGGCTTACTATGGCTGGCTCAAAGCCAGAGAGCACAGAGCTACCTTATACAACATGGGTACCTGCTGGAGCTTTTGGAAGGGTCTTCCAGGTATGGGGGGGAAGAGAACTAAACAAATCCACTTATTCATATATGCTCCGGATGATTCAAGATTGCGTGGAGATGGCAGCATGCTGCCTAAAACTGCTAGTGACAGAACCAATAAGGAGCTGGTGGGGCCAAAGCAAGAACATAGTGTCTCGGAGTCCCGGAACACAGTGTTTCTTCCTGCATGCCCAGTTATCTCCTGGATTCCAAGCTTTGCACCAGCAAAAACCATTTGGGAAGAGAGTTCTTTGAAGGCTGTAGCACTTAGAGACAGCAAAGGCATCCCTCTGCCTGCCTTGACTTGAGTGCCACGCACAGGGTGCAGCTTCCAGCGTGTGCACTGCACAAAATCCTGCGGTGCTGCTCTATTTTTTCTTTTTTGTAGGGCAAGAGAGAAACTTGCTTCTCTTGATACCTTCTCATCCACTCAAAGAAGAGTGGATTTGGGAGATTATTTTTTTTTTTTTTAGGAGAACCACAGGATTTTGTCCTTTCCTGCATGAAAAACTCTGAAACCCAAATTTACCTCTTTGGAAAGCATTTAATCATGGGACTGGGATCTCATAGAATCATAGAAACGTCTGGGTTGGAAGGGACCTCCCGAGGTCATCCAGTCCAACCCCCCTGCTGAGAGCAGGGAATGTATGAATCTCTTTGAAGTGGATGTAGCAATCCTTCCCCGTCTGCAATAGCAATGGACGGAGGAGCTAGGAATCACCAGATACCACAGAGGGAGAGAAAGCTTGCGTGCCTCTTCTCTCTAGGGAGCAGGACTGTCTGGGAGGGATAGGAACTGGAATTAGCTATAGGACTTAAATGTAGTTACATGTTCTGAAGCTAACTAGCTCACCCTTTCTCTGAAGCAGATGCTTCTCCTATAGTTACAAGCAGCCTGGACTTTTTAGTCATGGTACAATTCACTGCCACTGAGCTGATCAAATTATCGCAGTGTCTGGTTTACAATATCACTGATTAAGTCACAGAGGAGGAAGCTAATTATAGAGGAGCATGCTATTTACACACAGGGATGCTGTAGCAAGCTCTGCAGGAGGCAGATGGAAGCATTTTGAAGAAAAAGGGGGGGGAAGGCGTACAGCAGCAAACCAGTTTTTGTGGGGAGTGCTGCAGCCTCTCCTCCTCCTCCTCTCAAGGCATTTCTTCTGTGTGGCTGGGATGGTCTGAGGGGTGCTCTCAGAGTTTGAGGGTACAATTCCAAGAGGCCAGATGATTTTGTTACTGGGCATATGTGATCATTATGTGACTGACTTGAATAGCTCAAACTTGGCTTTAGAATCAACCTGTCGGTGTATTCATCACTGAACAAGCATTACATAATTACACTGAATCACGAGATTAGAATAAAAGGGATTGTTTGGGGGAGGGGGGCGGTATCTTAATACACAATGATCTCTTTTGTATTGATCTTTATTTCTATAACATGTTTAAGGGTGAGTGTACTTAGGGGCCAACCACATCATACAGCCAAGGTCTGAAGTCAAATGGAGGAGAGCCATGGCACAACCACGCTGTGGGTACTTGCTCAGAAAATTCATTGGAGCGAGTGGAAGAGATAGCTAACTTCAGTGCGCTTGAAGTGAAGCATTTTAAATGCAAGCCAATTTAATATTGTACTTCGACGGCTATTATTTTCTATGGTGATCAAGGAAGCTGTTGTCTTCCAACTTTGCAACGGGAAGTACAGGTTTCTGGAATGGGAATCTGACGTTGCCTTCATTTGTCTCTTGTGCTATGGTTTACAAAGGGAACATAATAAAGAACTGCTGATACAACGGCTTTTACACCTATTTAGCAGGTGTGTTAAGGGCAGAGGAGGATACAGGTTCAATTAAGGCTAACCTGTTTTATGAATCCTCTGATATAAAGCTTTCTGACTTGTCACAAGAAGATTAAAAAATAAATAAATCTGTTGGCCAGGAATTCATGGAAATGCTGCTGTGTCTGTACAGGGAGCCTGCAGTGGAATATAAAGCTATTTTGATAGGATGGCTGGCAAGCAATGTTGCACAAGCTAAGCTTTTCCAAGAGCAGAGGAAGCCAGACCTGGTCCTTGCAAAAGCTGGCAGAGTTTAGCTACTTTGCTCATAGCAGCTTAAGAGACCAGGGGGACTGAAGGGACTTTCCTATAGTCCATATATAAATCCCCTGCAGTCACATCATTAAGCCCCCAATGGGTCAGCAGAAGTGCAGATAGCACAAGCAGGAGGAATGGGATTACTCCACTTTGGCTGGCTCTTGAAGGGTATTTAGCAGACCATTTTCAGCTTGAGAGGATCAGTTAGCACAGTGGGAAGCGGGGAAGGCCATAATTTCTTTTCTGTGGGAATGACCATTGAGAAATCAGGTGGTAGGAGAGCTATAAGCATTTACTTTGTGAAGGTGAGCTTTGAAACAGGGGTCATCTATTTTGTCTCTGCTTATAGGGAGCCTAAATAGCAGTCAGCTGGATTCTGAGGTTTTTTGGTTTGGTTTTGGTTTGGGTTTGGTTTTTTTTTTTTTTTTTCCCCACAGCCTGGTAGATAATGTTTTGAAAAAGGAGTAGGAGATGTGTGAACTGCCTGTGTCTGGGGTATCAGTAATACCACCTCTTTCACGCCATCACTAAAAGCCGGGGCTATCAGCAGACAGTTGCTGCTCGCAGTCCAACACCCCCTGTCTGGGATGCTGAAGATGAGATCGAGAGACAGGCTGTCAGTGCCTGTTCACACGGAGGAAGGAACAAGCTGCTTGAAAAGCATCCGAAATGGGAGCTATTTTCCTTCAGCTGGTGCAACCTTGGCTTTGTCTGGACCCACGTGCAACATGGAAATGCCTAGTTGGGAGTGTCCCAGAGCCAGGCTAGTCTGTGGCTCTCAAGAGAAGAGGGAAGTTCAGCAGCTGGTGTCTAAGCCAGGGGACGTCACCCTTCCACAGCAAAGAAAAAAGTGGCTTATATTTGGATGATTTAGTACATCGCAGCACAAAGCTTGAGCCTAATGTATTTTTCTAGCTAAAGGTAATCCCGTGGGAAGCTCCTGGCATGGAGAATGTCAACACCCTAATGGGTTGTTTCTGGGACCGTGCCAGAGAGGGATCCACAGATGCCGATTTGTGGCAACACGTGGACTTTTGCCTCTGTGTGAGTTGTTACTCCTGGGGTAGTTTCTCTTCTGCTAGTGAAGGTCCTGCTCGCCCGTTAGAGTGGTGTTTGCAAGTCTCAGTAATGGCTGTGTGGGCTGTATGGTCTCTGGTTTGATGTGCCCACTAGTGCTTTCCTCTAAAGTTACCTGCAGGGCACAGTGGAAGGGATGAAAGGCCCTGCTGTATTGCAACTGCCCCCAAGAACAGGTTGTTAAGTGTTGAGTTAAAATCACTGGCCACTTCCCTAAGTGGGTTCAGTACGTATGCCCTGGGAAGATGGAAAAACTGTAAGGAAAGGAATATAACTCATCTTCTCAACTTTAAAAAAGCAGAATTCCCCTGTAGATAGGCTCTCTGGCTGGCCTGCTTTGGCGTAGAGTGCCATCTCAAAGAAACTGGAAATTCAGTAGTTCTCCACGTGCATGTGTGGCCTTGTGCTGTCTCATACCAGCCTGCCCCTGGGAGCCCATGGACTGCTTTACCACCGTGTCCGAGCAAGATTGGTCTGCTCTGCTGCAGGGGTAAGAAAAACACGTCATGTCCAGCTGGGGCAAATTCAGCATTCTCATTAGGTGGTAAAATATTCACATACCAATTTTCAACTTTATTCCTTCAGTAGTAAGTTGCAAGACACCTGCAGCACAGACTTGAAAATACGGCATGTTAGATAAAATAATCGTGTCCCAATATTTACTTTCTGAACTGGTCTAAGGAGGAGGTTTTAATGCTGTGAACAGGTCTGCTTAAATGTTCCTAAGAGTCTCAGTATAAAATCCTAATGAACAGTAATCTGTCTCTAATTCCTCTAATATGGTCCTGGTCTGAATGATAGCACTTACATTACATTCTATGAAACACATTTACCTCATGCATTTCATTTGACTGTAATTTTTTTTGCAGGTTATATTTGGCCGGTTTTGTTTTATACTTAATAGTAAGTCTAAGCACAGATAGATTTCTTAAAAAAAAAAAAAAAAAAAAGAAAAAAAAAACAAAAAAACCCCTATGTTTAAATAGTACTGGAATAAGATTCTTTTAGCTGCAGCTATAATAACACCTCTAATGTTTAACAAGCCACAAGAACTGCAAGAATAGAATAATTTACTTGGCCCATAAAAGAGCAGAAGTAGTTACATAAAATGAACATATCAGTCTGCTGTTATTCCTATTCCGCACAGTTCCCTGTGGCTTATTTCATTTTAGGCTTCCTTTTCTTTTGAGGAAAATTAATTCAATGATGATACAGTTTCTTCTGGGTCAGAGAGACCAGGTTAGCCAGAAAGAAATGACTTCTCAGAAATAGAAGGATATTATGCTTCCTGGCTTTAAACTCTGTTACTAGGACAATAGATGGGTATAAATTTCAACAAATACAACATAAGCCCAATTGGAGAGCTACTCCAGAGGGACTCTGAAATGAGACGAAAACAAATGGGTTTATAGGACTGGAAAACAAAATACTACATTACTTATATCACTTTTCCTGAAGGCATAAAAAGATATTAAAAAGTCATTAGCTATGCTAGCTTAGTCACCTGAGAATCTTTGGGAATGGCACTTCAATTCCCATTTCTTAATGACCATGCGGGCTTGTGGAAGTGGAAAGACAGCAGAATTAATTTTTCTGGAGGAGTTCTGTGTAGAGAAGGTGGCAAAGTGTTCCTAGCAGCTCCAGAATGAGCTCCTGCTCCGAACACATGTGTAAAGTTCAGGCCGGGTGTCAGATCTCGTCATCGTAGCTGGTATTTCAGCCCATGCTGTCTGCAGAAGGTAGCACTGGCAGCTTCTGCGTGAGTCTTGTTCTGTGTCTAGCAACCTTTCCAGTTTCATGTCTTCTGGTTATGTAAGGCTGTGCGTTGTACCTCTCCAATTTTATGCTCTTTTGGGGTGAGGTGAAAGCTACTTGTAGCTGGCTGATGTTGTCACTTGGCAGATAGAGGTCTGTCTTCCCAGGAGGGGACACTTGCATTGCGTTCAGGAAGAAGTGGGCTTTGGGACTAGATGTCCCACTGCCTCAGTGAGTGGTCTAATGGCATCACTGGCTTCCAACCAGTATACCTCAGCACTGAGCCCTGTAACTCAGCTGCTATTGACTTGGCTCCACTGAAGCACATGGGGCTCTGATTGCTTTCTTTTGTGTAGGAACAATTCTGCCACTGGTCTAGGATGATGTA
Source organism: Ceryle rudis (assembly GCA_033439905.1). Lineage (NCBI taxonomy): Eukaryota > Metazoa > Chordata > Aves > Coraciiformes > Cerylidae > Ceryle > Ceryle rudis. The sequence continues at coordinate 56,962 of JAAGNO010005120.1, forward strand.
GGGGAGAAGGGAATTTGCTGTTGTGTGTTCTACATTTTAGCCCAACCCTTTGTCCTGCCTTGGTGTAGAGAAAATGGCAAACTCGTGTACAAAGTAATTGCATTTTGTGGCTTGTTGACTGAAAACAAGAGTGATTGTTTTTCATGAAGTTTATTTGCTAGCATGCTTTCCAACTTTATGAGTGAAAGATGAGCTCGTGGCATCCAAGCCTCTGCTTGAGACCTAAAAACCATGTCATGCCGAGAGAGGGATGCGTATGTATATGTGATTTTCCTCCAAGGGATTTCACAGCAGCCCAGACTGGAGCTATCAATAGTCTAGAGATTGGTTTCTTTAGCCAGAGTGCCCAGATGAAAGGTGATCTCACCACTGGGAGTTAGTGCTGCTGGTGCTTTCAGAACTGGAAATCCTTATGGCAAAAGGCATTGCTGAGAGCGGCCGCTGCCGCTCTCTTTTACAAGACCAGAAGTTTGGTTGTTTTCATGTCTCTTGTTCCACATCTTCACAGCCCCACTGAGCCTACATTTTTTGCTCTGGCTTCAGCCGTTGACATGGTATTAAGAGTATCTGCGGTATCAAGGACAGCAGGAAATAAAGGTAATGATAGGGCTAGGAGAATAAACATTAATTCTGAATATAGTCTATCTTGTGCTTAGATCTTATTTGTATTGCTTCTCCTAGTCAGTTTTAAGCCCTTAATAGCCTGTCATTGCTGATAATTATCACAGTTGAGAAATCACTGCTGGGTAATATATTGTTTCTGAAGGAGTTTGAGGGGCAAAAAATGAGGCGATTTCGTGTTCTGCAAATCATGGTGGTCTCTGTACGGCTTTGCTCTACTGGGAAAGTAGCCTGTGCTTGCCTCTTGGCTTTTCCTTCCGATCCTCTCAGGCAAGGCTGGGGGCCAGGCTCTTGTGAGGGCACGTGCCAGGCCTGGGCATTGTGCAGGGCTTTTCCCCAGCTGAGGGACAGGGGTACAGACAGCTCCCCTGGAGTGCAGAGGTTGCTCTCCTGGTCCCAGGGACTTACCTGCTTCTGGTTTAGCCAGGTGTACAGCAAACTCTTTCTGGCTACAGCAGCCGCATGGCAGCAAGTTTTCAGGAGGCTAGTGGACAGGAGCTCCCTCTTAGGAGCTCTCCCCCCTTCGATACCATGGTACACCTCCCGCGGGTGGCATCTGGATTCCTCCCATCCCTAAGCTTTGGCCCTGTCCCTTGTGGGACGTGGTGTGGCTAAACTAGGTGCAGTGATTCACTTTTCCACCAGCCCCTGCCTGGGCCTCCCCACCATCAGTGCCTGCGAGGAGGGTCTGCGCTGGCAGCAGACCTGAAGCAAATGACTCTCTGCAGCACAGTGAGCAGAGACCGGGATGAGTATTTCTTTTCTACTTGCCTTCTTTTTCCCCCTTCCAGCTTGCCTTGCATTTTCTTTTACTTTTAAAAGTGGTTTTGTAAAATTTTGCTTGTGAGGCTTGACCTGTTGCTTGCTTTTTGTGGGTGGGAGTGACACCCAGAGCTTCACAGTGGCTGGAATGAGGCTGAGCTTAAAAGTTTGAGCATTGTGATGTTTGCAAAGGTAAAGCAGAAATAATGAAGTTATTGGAGGTCTCTGAGAAACTTGCTGCTGGGTAGAGCCAGTGCAGGGCAGCTGGCTGGCTGGAGCTCCCGTTCCAAAATGAGGGCTGCTTTCTTTTCCTCCTGTGGTTTATTAACAGCTTTTGGGATGTGTGGGACAACGAGGAGCTGTTTCTTGCTTGAATTTGCCCAGGATATCACTTACTTTGGACCCTAAACATGGCAGCGATACAACTGGATATGCTTTTAATTTGTTGGTCTTTTTTGTTGTTGTTGTTGTTTGGGAGGGGGGTGTTATTTGCATTTTGTTTGTTGGATTGTTTTTAAGTTAAGCCATGTCAAAAAGAGTTTATTTTGTTATTAATGGCTGCACTTAGACATGTAGACTCTCTGGTGCTCCTAGGGGGACTATGGCCTCTGGCAGCAATGGGCTGCCCTGAGAATGTGCCAAGCTCTCTTGCTCTCTCCAAGTTTCCTAAAGTGTGTGAGTTAAGTGCCTGAAATTTGTTGGAGTGAAACTGGCCCCCCGGGCCTGATCCAGAGTCAGGTGTTATTTCATGGGAGTGGAATCAGGCTTGTATTTATTTTGGGGGGATGTCAGGATGTCTGTTGACGTGGCACCAAGTGCTACTTGATGCAGCCAGGTGTCCCCTGGAGAGCTGTGCAAGCTGGCTCAGTCCATACAGTGGTTTGATGTCATAGCTGAAGGGAGACAAACTACAAGGAATCACAAAATATGAGTTACTGGGGGTGGGAGGGGGAATCAATGTCCAAGACAGAATTTTAGTCTTGTAAAAGAAATGTCAACAAAGTCAAGCAATTTTCAAGAGATGGAAAATGGACTGGGAGGTAGCGTGGAGGAGAAGCAGTGGCTTTTTTTTTTTGTTTGGAGGTTTCTTTGGAGTATTTTTGCTGTTGTTTTATTGTTCTTTTATTTCATTTTCTTGGTTTATTTGGGATTTTTTTTTTAAATAGCCTTCAAGTTCTACATCTAAATCACACAGTGGTTTACAGACCAAATTGGTTTTGAAGGCAAGGTTTTATCCAAAAGTTGTATCTGTTGAAAGCAAATGGAAGTGGACTATTAATTATGAGGGCAGTGGGGTGAGAAAGCATCATAATTTCAGGTTTGGGTGTATTTACTTGTGAGAAAATTTGCCCACAGTTGAGTTTTCACTGTTGCATGGAACTGGGGAAAAGGGAGCCCAGCATAACAGCATTAAGTAGGTAAAAGTGAAATAAATGTGTGGAGTAACAGAAAGCTGTTGAGAAGCGCAGAGTCTCAGTAATGGGCAATAGTATGAGGACCAGCATGGCCTATGGATTCTGAGGAAACTTGAATTTCAAGCAACTTTTTATGCAGTAACCAGCCGAGCTGAAATGAGAGAGAAGGATACCAGGCAATAAGGACTTGTGTCTGGGGGGCAGCTAAGTTCTAAATCAATCGTGTGGTATTCTTGAAATGCCAGTGAATATTTCCAAGCATTATATTAAAATTTCATGATCAATAATGCTGAAAGCTGCACTACACACAGGGTAAAATAACTGCTGACAATTCACCAGTATATGAATTTAATAAAATGTTGTTCACCAGCAGTAGCTGCGGTGCACTGTCCAGATTATCCGCTTGATTAGAAATTACCTGTCAGAACAGTCCTCTTCTGTTAGGTGAGCATAGATCAAAGACAGTAAAGCTTGTTCTCTTGTGTATTTACCGCCAGAAATAGGTGGCTGCTTATTCAGAGTTGGTCTAGCTGCTAAAGAACATAGGCTTTTTCCTTTCAATAAACATATTATGGTCTGCATCAAAGGCATGCCTGCAGGCCCAGCTGAGTTCAGGACTTGATCATTCCAGACAGCAGCAGTCCCTGCCCTAAAGACTTAAAAGTAGAGATAGACAAGAGCCAGCGGGCTGAGAAGTGGGAGCAGGTATTTCAAAAGCCGGTAGAATGTGATTACAAAGGCTGCTTTCGTTACCCTTGGAAAACCCAAAGAATTCTGTATTAAATGTATGTTCCAAAGATGGCTTTGTCTGTGCGAGATGCTTCATGAAGTGGGACTTAATTATCCAGGAGCTTCTATAAAGATTTACCTGAAGAACTGCATTTTTTTTTCAATAAAACCAATACATTTTTTAGATGTATCAACTTGGATATAGACAGGAAGTTTGTGTGTTATGATACTGAGTGCTAATTTACCTAACTTTTGACTGCTAGGTAATCAAGGTCCCCGTGTGATGCTGTGGCTAACTCCATGTTTACTTGCTAGCTCAGTGACTTGCATCTTTTTTTCTTTCTGTTTATCCAGTATGTGAAACACATTAAAATCCCTCATCTGTCTGAGAAAAATTGAAGGCAACTATTTCCCAGGTCTTGCAACTATAAGATATTCTAGAATGTTCTTACTGGCTTCTGTTGAAGCTCTTCCACTTCTTATGAATGAGCAAGTAATCAGTGAAGTACAGATAAGAGCAGGACTATTTTTGGAGTGCCATCTCAGATGGGTGAAACCTGGCTTCTTTCCTGGGCTGCACGGACTATTTATATTTTTTCATATTTCGGGGTTCTTTGGGAACAGCATCGGGAATACGGTGACGTCTCTGCTCAAGGAATCGGCTCCAGAAACGCAGGTACGCTATTTGTTTTGCTTGCTAATTAGGTGCATATTACACCATGTGAAATAGCACCATTTCAGGAGTAAAGAATGAGAGCGTTCTGCCACGTCTTCTTATGCCTAGAGGTATGCTGTGCTTTAATGATGATGCGCTCTCCTGAGATAGGGGAAAACTGGATTTACATCACTGTTTCTTCGTACAAGTTGGTATGTGTAATAAACAAAAACCAGGGGAACAGTTGGGGCAGACCAGCGCTGCTGTCTTCCTGAATGTAACGCTCTGATGTTCTCTGAGGCTTTTCATCTTTATTGGCGTGTAAGAGCTTTTGGTAATTCTGCAGCAGCTGGCAACTTCTAGATGGTATTGCCTGGAGGATGTGGGTAGAGGCTTGTCTAATATTGGGGATTACGTGATGATGTTTGAGTAACGCAATACGATATTACATATTTTGTGCTAGCAAAATCTTTCATTAACTCCAAGTGACTCTGACAGAACCTTTAATGCACTTCCCTAATTAGTCTGCTGAAGCCCCTACTTTGACTAGCTGCTCACACATTGAGGGAATCAATTCTTTTCCCTTATAATGGCAGAGGCTGCTGTCCAAAGCACTTCTTTTTAATGAAGTTTGTGTGTTTTTAAATACTCTGATATTTCTTATGTGGCTGGATATCTGCCCAGCATTTGCTTGGAAGTATATAAAGTTAGAAAAAAAAGATCAGATTTTATTGTATTTGTCAGGGATATGGCGAACCAAAACATGTAACATATTGTAGGACTACACTAACTCATTATAATGGCCTTGAAGCCTTCTGTGGGAGACTAGTTAGTACAAATTAGCAAGCAAATGTGCAGTACCTTGCTCATTTATTTGGGCAATTGTTCTTTAAATAATTTATGACAACACTTCACAGTGATCAACTGGTACAGATACCACAGTAGCACATCTAGCAAGAGTAAGGAGGGAACAGTATTGCACAACTTCCTTACAGAACTTTGCTACTAAGTCTTTGTTTGAGAAACAGGCTGGGTCTGGTGGGAATAATGATTCCTGGAGACCCTGACGACCCTAGAGAGAAAACTCAGGAAGGCAGCATGTCCTGCTCCACAGGGGGTCTTGGTCCTACCATGGCACTGTCTCAGGGTTTTGGCTTGGTTAATTCTGCTTTCTATTGTCGCAAGCACTGTCAAGGCAACTATTTAGATTTCACATTTAAAGTTATGTTTAGCTACTGTTAGGTGTGAAAGATACGCATAGATCCCCTCAAAGCTTATCATTTTTTTTTTAACATAACCCTGTTTTGCAACTGTCGAGGGCCAGCAGGGTGGCATAGTGCTAGAGTGCTGGCTTGGAAGACAAGCGATGATTTCCTCTTCTGCTGTTGAGCTCTGTGAGACAAGGCAGGTGCCAATATTTTTTTATGCCACAGCTCACTCGGTATTGTCATATCTCACCCGATGGGCTGAGAATAATTACAGCATGATGCTGTGGATGGATCCACTGTATGTCTGTTAGAATAGGTCCAAAACTTGCTGCTAGGGCATTTTGGTTCTGAGGCTATTAGCAGCTTTGATACTGCAAAGGCAGATTCCATCACCTATGGGAGTCTTTTTCAAACAAGAAATAGATATTTCATTTCAGAAGGCATCTGATTTCACCAAGGGGAGGAAAGCAGTCTTGGAAAATTGCTGTGCCCAAACAACTGGGCTGCTACTGCAAGTAGACTGTACCTTTTACAAAACAGACAGTGTGAGAAGGATATTTGAAAAGCTAAGCACCTTTCCAGCACCCCTCTTCATCCCTAAGTCACCATCACAACTGGTTCGCAGTTTAGTGTTCCAAAGCGACAGCCATTCTGAGGAGTCAAGGCCATTTCTGTCTAACGATATGAAAGAAAAGTGCTACTTTCCTTCTTCCAGAATTGTTTTTTGTTTGAATTTAGATCCTGGTTTAGTATCTTCTGATCTAAATTTTCTGCTATAATAATAATTAAAAAAATAATAATATTTTGAGCCTTGGTTTGACAGTCTGGTAGGCCAAAGGAGGTGTCTATCCCTTGGAGAATCCCCTGCGGGATCAGAGCATCTCATCGTGGCAGGGCAGAGCAATACACCATATGGTTAACGCAGAGGAGCAACACCCAGGGAAACAGGCGACAGGGTTACACGTTGATGTGTCCTAAGTGTTGCTTGCTCATATGCAATGGCATATATTTGACTATGAATGCAAAAGACTTGAAAGATTCTTTGGACAATCTGGCTGTCCTCTAGGCAGAGCTGTGGCTGGGTGGTTGTGGCACAAATACGCTCTACAGCTCCAGTTTGAATCCTCCTGGTAAAGGCAGGTGAGGAACTGGGAAATGCCAGGCTACCCCAGCTACCTGCAGCCAAAGGAGTTAAATTTGCCTTATTTTATTCCATTACCCCCACACCAGCTCACATCACGCCTGCAGAAAACACTCTGTGTACATTTCCTTTCCTTTTTGATTAATTGCTTGTTCATTTGTAAATGCAGCTTCAGTTGACTAGAAAGAAACTCTCCTGTACTGTGCTAAGTGGAGTGGATGTAAATTAGGCTTGGTTAAGTTGTTTGGGTTTTTTGTTTGGGTTTTTTTGTTCGTTTGTTGTGGTTTGGTTGGGTTGGTGTGTTTGGTTTGATTTGGTTTGGTTGGTTTCTAAACAGTAGAATCTCTAACCAGAGAACTAGCTTGAAGTTGAGGCGTCTTTGCTTGACCAGAACACAGAGCATAACTCCTACAGTAATAGAAGGTAATTTCATACCAGGCTAGCTGTGAATTTGTCAGGCTGTGACATAAGAAATGGTAGCTCCTTCTTTTGTCTGATGGTCCAAATGGAAAGCTCGACAACTTTTGTGTCTTTGGAACTTCTTGTCACCTCCAAGGAGGTGTAAAGGAGCCAGCGGTCACTCGCCGAGCAGAGCGGCTCCAGAGCAGGTCAGGCCGCAGCGGGGACGGGCCT
>JAAGNO010005121.1:4358-33113 GCA_033439905.1 Ceryle rudis
CTTGGACAGACTGGAGAGCTGGGCAGAGCAGAACCTAATGAGGTTTAACAAGGATAAATGCAGAGTCCTGCATCTGGAAAGGAATAATAAATTACACCAGTACAGGTTGGGAGGTGATCTGCTGGAGAGCAGCCCTGTGAAGAAGGAGCTGGGAGTCCTGGTGGACAAGAAGTTATCCATGGGACAGCAATGTGCCCTTGTGGCTAGGAAGGCCAATGGTATCTTGGGGTGCATTAGGAGGAGTGTGTCCAGCAGGTAGAGGGAGGTTCTGCTCCCCCTCTGCCCTAGTGAGACCTCACCTGGAATATTGCATCCAGTTCTGGGCTCCCCAGCTCAAGAGGGACAGAGATCTGTTTGAGAGAGTCCAGTGGAGGGCTACGAGGGTGATTAAGGGACAGGAACACATGTCTTAAGAGGAAAGGCTGAGACACCTGGGGCTTTTTAGTCTGGAGAAGAGAAGACTGAGAGGGGATTTAATAAATGTTTATAAATATATGAGGGCTGCGTGTCAAGAGGAAAGGGGCAGCCTCTTCTCACTCGTGCCCTGTGATAGGACAAGGGGGAATGGATGTAAGCTAGAGCGCAGGAAGTTCTACCTCAACATGAGGAGGAACTCCTTTACTGTAAGGGTCACAGAGCACTGGAACAGGCTCTCCAGAGAGGTTGTGGAGTCTCCTTCTCTGGAGATTTTTAAGACCCACCTGGATGCATTCCTTTGTGACCTGTGCTAGATTATATGGTTCCCCTCTGGCAGGGGGGTTGGACTTGATGATCTCCAGGGTCCCTTCCAACCCCTGACATCCTGTGAACTTACACAGTAAGTTTTCATTATCTTTTCTGTTATCTTCCTAACTTAATCTATCCAAATAACACAGAATCCTAAACATTCTGGGTCAGTACAACCTACAACCCCAATTCTTGGAAGGTAAAAAAAATCAAGGCTTTTTTATATTTATTTCTGTTTTTCCATTAGTGGGTCCTAGCTTAGAATTTCAAGTGAAATCTTTGTCTTAGGAAGTGGTGGTATTTTCATGCAAGAAAACTGGTCTGAGAGAAATCAGGGAAGTGACCATGCTGACTAAAATCAGAATTAAAATGGCTTTGTTTTCTTGCTCTAAATCTTGTCCAGATAGCCTTGTTTTTTTCACTGTGCTCCTGTAGGTCAGAAAAGAATCAGATGGAGATACAAAACACAGTTACCTTGCTTCACCAGATGACTTCAGTGTAGAGAGATCTGCAGAATTTCACATCTAGATCTGTGAACTTGAAGAAAGCTCCATCAGTATGTCTGTTCAAGTTCCAGAAACTAGATACTGATTGGCAGAAAAACAGTAAGTCCTGTCAAAGGGTTCTCGTTAAGTTCTCTGGAGGGACCAGGATTTTATGCTCAGTTTCCTGGAAGCTTTTTGTTTTGTTGTTACAGTGTCCATTTGCAACCACTGATGACAGGAGAGAAAGGACAGGCTCTAGGAGCTAATCTGTATTATTTTAATCGTATTACTATTAGAGAGTGCTTCTGTAAGCACGGTATAGTATGTCTGATGGCAAGAGAAATCAGTGGAATTTTTTTGTGCAGCTTGAATCAGCCATTTATTCATTACTTAAACATCTAGACTTACGTGGATATTAGTCATTGGCTTTTTACTTTCTTATGTTTCCAAAGAAAGATGGTGTCTGTAGTAAATGTTGGTTTTCAAGTAAATACACATTTGCTGTAGTAGCTAAATATTTATTTATATTGCTAAACACAATTGGTAAATTTTTTTTTAAAGCAGTTACAGACCTTAACATCTACAAAATTAATACATTTTATAGTTTTGCATGAAAATGGAAAGCAAATCAGTGCATTTTTTAGGACTTTTAAAATTCATTATTTATGACAGTTCATACTGAGTTAAGTGTACAAAGTTGTACAAATTACAAACATATAATTTTTTTCAGGTAATTTAATTTACAGGATAAATATGCTGATATGTTAAAAGGGGAAGAAGAAAAAAATGTTTGAAATTCAAATGGACTTCTTTTATGAGCTATTGATTATAATAAACCAAACTGTTGACTGTGCTTTAAAAAAACCCACTGAATTTCATCTTCAGACAATTTTTTTTATTTTTCTTAGTTTAAAACAGGAGAACCAGTTTTCCCGCTTTTCATGTTGTTTTACAACTTTCAAAGTCATTGGACTCCCCCATCCAAAAAACTGGAAAAATCAGATATGGTTTTTAGCACCCACCTGAGAGACTGTTACTGTCTGAGATGCTGGATGAGTCATTGAGCAAACTGTTTCCAGGTTTTCACCCATCTTTTCTTTGTACCTTTAGCAGTGAGGCTTCTGATAACCATAGTGACTGAGGCTAAACACGCTTCTAACCTAGTCGCCTTTCTCCAGCCTGTCTGAAGAAAGACGCATAGAGAAGTTTGAGAAGTTTTGTGTCATATCCCATGTATGCTCTTCTGCATTCTGGAGATCTGAAAGCTTTTGGTCAAAGAGAATCAGTGATGGTGTCTTTATCTAGTAATGTTCAGCTGTATTGTTTGGCTTTTTTTTCCTCCCTGATTTTCTCTTTCTTCCAAAAATTACAGAGGTTCAAAAAGTGATATAAAGTTTTCATTTCCTGTGGCAAGGAGTTCCATGGCTTGACTTTTAACTCTGTGAAGAAATAGCTCCTTTTATTTATTTTGGAAATGCCACTTACTAACTTCATTTAATTTTTCCTTTTCTCCAGTTCTGTGAGACTATAGCAGCAAACACATAGAGAGTGTTTGTTTGGGTTTTTTTTAATTTAAATTAATTTTCAGAAATAATTTTATGACCTAAGATGGATTGCTCTGATTTCAGTTTTAATTTTAAATATATTTTACAAGTATTTAAAAATGTATACATCTTTAGCCTCAGGTATCTGGCTTTTTGACTTGGGGATGAGAAAAGATAGAGTCAGTTACCTGAGCTTCTTTAAACAGGAAAAGAAATAAAAAGAATTTTTTCACAGTATTTTACTCTTTCATAACAATGTTTTCCACAAATTACTCCTGTCAATTAATTCAATAGTGTAAGTGCTATTATTCACTTTTGCAAAGCTGAGATTATTTTACCTTTTAAAAATTCTTCATGTTATGAAGCAGAAAGGAGCTGAATCCATTATGACTTCTCTTGAGCATCATCTAGGATGAAGAGGGAGATGAAATATTCTATAAGCAACTAGGAGAGGTCTCACAATCACTAGCCCTTGTCATGGGGGGGCTTCAACTTTCCAGATATCTTCTGGAAACACAACAGAGTGGAAACAGTCTAGGGAGGTTCCTGGACTGTGTCAAATATAATTTCCTGACACAGCTGGTGATAGAGCCAACTAAGGAAGGATCTTTACTAGACCTGTTTTTCATCAACTGAGAGGGACTTGTGGGTCATGTGATGGTTGGAGGCTGTCTTGGGCATAGCAATCACAGACTGATAGTGGGTTTGATTCTTGGAGAAGTAAGGAGCAGGGTCAGTAGAACTGCCACCTTGGACTTCTAGAGGACAGACTTCGGCCCGATTAGGAAACTGGTTGACAGAGTCCCTTGAAAGGCAGTACTGAAGGGCAAAGGAATTCAGGAAGGCTGGGCTTTCCTCAAGAAGGAAACCTAAAGGCAGAGGAGCAGGCTGTCCTCACATGCCAAAAGATGAGCTGGTGGGGAAGAAAACCAGCCTGGCCAAGCAGAGAGCTTTGGCTTGAACTCACGAAGAAAAGGAAACCTTATGGCCTTTGGTAGAAGGGGCAGGACACTCAGGAGGGCTACAAGGTTGGCATGATGTTATGCAGGGAGAAAATAATCAAGAGCCAAAGCCTAAACAGAACTTAATTTGACTGCTGCTGTAAAAGACAATTTAAAAAGTTTGTATAAATACATTAACAGCAAACAGGGGACTAGGGAGAATCTCCATTCTTTATTGGGTCTGGTGGCAAACATAGTGACAAGGGATGAGGAAAAGGCTGAGGTACTGAATACCTCCTTTGCCTCAATCTTTAATAGTAAGACCAGTTGTTCTTGGGGTAGCCAGCCTGCTGAACTGCAAGACAGGGACAGGAAGCAGAATGAAGCCTGCATAATCCAAGAGGACGTGATCAGTGACCTACTACACCACTTAGACACATAAAAGTCTATAGGGCTGGATGGGATCCATGCAAGGGTGCTGGCAGAAGTGCTCATCAAGCCACTTTCCATCATTTATCAGCAGCTCTGGCTAACTGGGAGGTCCCAGTTGACTGGAGTTTAGCAAGTGTGACACCTGCCTACAAGAAGGGCCAGAAGGAGGATATGGGGAACTACAGGCCTGTCAGACTGACCTCAGTGCCAGAGAAGGTTATGGAGCAGATCATCTTGAGTGCCATCATGTGGCATGTACAGGGCAACAAGGTGATCAGGCCCAGTCAGCATGGTTTTATGAACAACAGGTCCTGTTTGACTAACCTGATCTATGACACGTGACCTGCTTAGTGAATGAGGGAAAGGCTGTGGATGTTGTCTACCTAGGCTTTAATAAAGTCTTTGATATCAATTCCCTCATCATCCTCCCAGAGAAACTGGGTGCTTATGACTTGTAACAGGCACGACCTTCACTGGATAAAAAACTGTCTGGATGCCTGGACCCGAACAGTGATAAATGGAATTAAATCCAATTGACAGCTGGTTATAAGTGGTGTTTCCGAGGGCTCAGTACTGGGTCCGGTTCTGTTTAATATCTTAATCAGTGATGTGGGTGAGGGGATTGAGGGCACCCTTAGTAAGTTTGCAGATGACAGCAAGTTGGGTGGGTGTGTTGATTTGCTTGAAGGGTGGGAGGCTTTCCAGAGGGGTCTAGAGAGGGAGGATTGATGGGCTGAGGTCAGTGGTATGAGGTTCAACAAGGCCAAGTGCTGGGTCCTGTACTTGGGTCACGACAACCCCATGCAATGCTACAGGCTTGAGGAGGTGTAGCTGGAAAAACTGCCTGATGCAAAAGTACCTCGGGGTGTTGGTTGACAGCTGACTGAGTATGATCCAGCAGTGTGCCCAGGTGGCCAAGAAGGCCAAACAGTATCCTGACTTGTATCAGAAATAGTGTGGCCAGCAGGACTAGGGAAGTGATCGTCACCCTGTACTTGCCATTGGTGAGGCTGCACCTCAAATACTGTGTTCAGTTTTGGGACCCTCACTTCAATAAGGACATTGAGGTCCTGGAGCATGTCCAAAGGAGAGCAACAGAGCTGATGAAGGGCCTAGAGCACAAGACTTATGAGCATGAGTGGCTGAGGGACCTGGGGTTGTAGTGAGGTGGGTGTTGGTCTCTTCTCCCAAGTAACAAGTGATAGGATGAAAGGAAGTGGCCTCAGGTTGTGTCAGGGGAAGTTGAGACTGGATATTAGGCAGATTTCTTCACAGAAAGGGTTGTCAAGCATTGGAACAGGCTGTCCAGAAAAGTGGTTGAGGTATTTAAGACCTGTCATTGTGGTGCTTAGGGACATAGTTTACTGGTGGACTTGGCAGTGTTGTTTATGGTTGGACTTCATGATCTTAAAGGTTGTTTCTAACCTAAACAATTCTATAATTCTGTGATGCAGTCTCAGAAAGATTGCTTTTTAATCATCTTGCATGTATTTCCAGGAAAAAAAGGTGATGTAGAAGACCTTTCCTCTGAGAAATTATTACTGAATTTTCTTTGCATACCACAGAATGGAATAATGCAGTCAAGGTAATTTGGTTGTGAAAGATGAACTGTAAAGAACTTTTTTTCCTTAAAAAACAAGGGTGTGGTTTCTAGATTGCTGGTGAAGATATGCATTGTTCCAGTGAACTAGAGTGCATACAGTGAGTAAAATACTGATTTAAAGACTTTTTATCATTTCTATAAGTAATGCACTTTCTTTTCCAATTAAGTTAATTTTAGGAGCTATTCCCAAATATTGAAATGTTCTTTCTCTGCTGTTTAAAATAGTAATAAATTATAGAGTTAGTAAGCTAAATATCACTTATAGGGTAATTATGGGAAACTATTTTAAGAGTTGTGGTAGGAGTGTATCTGGAAAAAATTCCCGAGAATAACTAACCTTGATTCAAGCATGGGAGGTCATATATGTCTGATTTACCAGAGTAAATTATTATATTACTGCCATAAGGGGTAGGAGGAATACACTATATACAGTGCAATCAGCTGTTGAAAACAATTTTGGCTAACAAGCTATGGAACAGAGAAGGGGGACCTGAATAGAAAAAACCCAACCAACAAGACAAGCCCTTTTGTCTTCTACTTTAGACCACATTTTTAGATCTGTCTTGTCTTTGTTGTTTCAAGCAAGTATCCACAAAGCACAGCAAAGGTATTTGCCAATGAAAAGTCATTCATGTATGAAGATGATTGACAGCTTTTTAGAATCTGCTTCATTTGGACTGATGGTGTGAAGTGAATGGTATAAGAAGAGGGGTAAACTTCTACAAGCTATAGTAGGGAAGGTGGTATGAGCATGGCAACTGTTGACAGACAAATTTAGTACTGAGGTGGACTGGGATCTTGCCTCTCTGCTGAGATCTGATGTTCTGTTCCTCACAGCATTGTTGAGCAATTCTTCAGAGGTGCACTAGGTGCTGTAGTCTGTCAGTCTTTTACAAGGGAAGAAGTGTTAGCAAAAGAGTCTTGCTTTGTATTAAATGTGTTAAAAACATTTTGATGTGTACATTTGGCAAGAGCAACAAATGCACTTTGGAGTTGGAGTTGATGGTGATGGTCTTGGACCAACCTCCAAGAAAGTTTTGTCCTTCATGGGAAAGAGTTTTTCTTTCTAATTACAGAGAATTTTCTTCCCTGTGGAAATTTTGGTAGTCACTTAAACTGAAATCAAGCAAGTATACAGAAGAGAGAGCTCGAAACCAGAATTTTATGCCTTGACCTTGAAATATGCTGCAGCTGAGTGATGATGAAGATATGAATAATTTAATAACTTTTAGTCATTGCTAGAACAGAGTAGTTTTCCTGCTAACAGAAGAGGTGATAAGTGTTTTTTTCTGCAGATGCTGCCAAATGCCAGGTTAGCATCAACAAAGAACTAAGTCTTTGCTAAGCTAGGAAGTAGTTTGGCCAATTGTTGATCTAAAAACAAAAACAAAAACCAAAAAACCTACTAAAATACATTGTGAGTTGTTTTCTTCTGACCATCCCCTATCCACTCTCTTCACTGGATTCAACATCAGACAGCAGTTTGTCCATGAGGTGGTTTTCTCCAAGTACTTGAAGGTGGTGGAATGATCACATTTGATATTTTTAATGTTTCAGAAAACCCGTGTTAACTAATAGAGAAGTAGGCTGTCTTGATGAGCCACTATTTTCATGTGTGGAACCGAAATGCAGTGATCATTTCACCATGTTTTCATCAGTACTGGAGTTTGTGGATGCCCTTGACCCTTTCTGGTGTAACCAGCAGCCTTGGACACACTTGTTGACCACTAAGGGCACTTAAAAAAGGCAACATTCTGTCAAAGGCAAGCTGTTTGGGTTGCAGTGATCTTAGTTTTGACATCTTGCTTCTCTAGATTGTCTGTTTGTTTTTTCTAAATGCCTCTATCCCGCTGCATGGTGTTGGCAATAGATCTCTTGTGGGCTATTCTTGGAAATAACAGCAGTCAGACTAAGGACAAAGTTGCTTTGTTGGTGCAGATTGTTAATTGTTTTCTCTAAAGATTTAGAAGATTAAATTTCAGATATAGAGATTATTGGATAGTATTTGAGCACTAATTAAAGGTACTAAATATAAAATTGAGAATGTTACTGTTCCTTTTTTGAAGTTGAAATGTACTTCACTGCAGAACAGTATAGGCTGCTAACTGGACAGTGGCTACGGTTAAATCTCTTCACTTCGCTCTTATCTGAATATTAACATTGTAGATATTTTCTGACCTAACAGCTTACTATTTGATAATAGAAATCAGGCTGATTAATGTAACCAGCATCTGGAAAAACATAAATGTGCTCTTTAACTGAATCTTTTCCTGCTGAGAATGTGTGTAATGAGATGTAATTTTTTTTAAAGTCTGTGTTGCTACTTATCTGTTTTGGATTTATTCGAGGGGAAAGAGATGCAGAATGTGGGCATTTGATTTCTGACTTCTTTATTCAGGCTTGCTTACTTGTTTGATGAGTTATTTATTTAAATGGTAAAATAGTGAATTTAAGGCATGTGTCCTATTTTGCTTTTCTGTCTTGAATGTGTTTGTTAATTTCTGTTTATCAGCCCTGCTGTTTGCTGAGTTGTGCTCTGAAAAGATGCTTTCTTTTAGTAAACTTGATCTGAAATTTAGTTCTTGGTTAAATATGGGAAAAAGTTATGTTCAGTATTTGGTTGCAAAATTAGGCTTTGACTTTCAGCCATTAGGTTTCATAGGTAATTCTGTTCTTATTTTGTCTAAAGATGGGTCACTTCAGGATGCATTATATTATTCAGGGGAGAGATTATATAAAATCTCTGTGTCTGGATAGGCTTTGTGATTCATATGACCATAATAATACAAATGAGAGTTTTCATCCCAGCCACAAAAGCACAAGTCTGTGACTGCTTAAAAAGTTCTGTTTTGAAGAGGTATGAACTACTTCTTTGGATTCTGGGCTGATAGCTGCTTTTTGAAGAGAAAGAGCTTCACATTGCCCAACTTTTGAATCTGACATTGGTGACTCTTCTAATTGTAATATAGCTGTGGAACTGTTTCATTCCAGATGGAACTTTAATCTGGCTTCTGATTGAGCTGAGTGTCCTTGTAGAGTCTCTTAGCATCTGTTTTGGAAATGTATAGAGCATTATTCAAAATTTGTACCAAATTAAACCACCCTAAGGCTATAATTCAATTTTTCTTTATTGAGGAATGTATTGTCAACAACTTTATGACACAGAGTAAAATCTGCACTAGATCTATTTTTTTTTTTTTTTTTTTGGCTATTAGCTGGTTGGTTAGATTACTGTGATTGAATTCACAGTTTCTTCAAGTTTACCTTATCAATTGTAAGTTTACATTAAGAAATTAATGAATATGGTTTCGTTTTCTCATTTTGTTTGTTTTGGTTTGGGTTTTTTTTCTGAAAGTTAGATGAGCTTAAATTGCTGCTTTCTAACATTAATGATTGGATTATGTTTTTATTTATAAAATAATAATGTTTTTATAGTTCTAGTTAATTTCAGTGGATGAAGTGTGAGATACCTGTTTTGGTATTTGGATTGAAAAATGAAAAAAACCCGCATGAAATATATTGAAATACACCATATACCATTCATTTAACTTCTGTGCTTTATTTTAGTTTCTCTTGTATCTGTGACAGTTAATGATGGTGACTTTTCTTATTTTTCAATTCTCAAAAGTCAGCTGTGTTTCCAATTTTTCATTTTAAAATCTTCCTCTCAAGCTTTGTATAACTGCTGTTTTGAATATGAGTTCTGTTATTAAAGATGGTCAGATTAGTGTAGCAAATTGGTGTAGTTTTCTGTTAAGACATGATTTGGGAAATGCTCCAACTTGAGTAGATGTGCTTGAGAAGATGTTTTCTTTTGAAAAAATAAACTTTTGAAAAAATGTTTTCAGAGAAAGGAAATTCCTGCCCCTGTACAGCTACTGTGTTGTTTTGGAATGTGCTATGTGTACCTCTGTCTTTTTTATGTGTACTGATTTAGGATGCAGAACTGTGCTTTGAGTCAGACAGAATAGTAAGTTAAACCTGGATCTTTTAGTTAAAACTTTTAGTAACCAAGTTAAGTGTTTTGCAGCTATGGACCACAGAGTTATCATGAACTGAAAAGGTGATCATCTGGCTATCACCTCTTACTAGGGATATTGTATTTTGTTTATTCTCTTCTTTTGTTGCTGAGAAGAGCTGCAGTAAACACATATCCAAGTTCAGTCCAGTAAATAGGTGGAGCACCGTGTCAAGTCCATTTATAATCTACCTTTTCTATTACAACTGTGCTGCACTACAGAAAGGGAAGTAGAATTTCTGAAGTACAAGTGCTGTTCTCAACGCTTCCACTAAGTATGTGGCTTGCCCAGCTTTTTGAAGAATGGGTGCCAACAGCTACCATCGAGAATGGAATCGGGCCCCTGGCTTGGGCTCGCTGAAGTCATCCCCTTCCCATATTCATGCAGCATTAGATCTCCCTATCCTCCTTTATTAAATTCTTGTTCAAATCTTAATGCATTCATTTGGATTTGTGTTAAATTTATTTATCTTACATTCACAATGCTTCTGAGAGTTGGTTTTAAAAACAGTGTTCCATCTTCTTATGCTTGAAGAAGTTTAGAACAGGTTTGTATTTCCAAGCTTTTGTCAGTGAATGGGAGAAGAGGGAAAGAGGCTGCACCCAAGCTGCTTCACAGCAGAAACTTATCTTCTTGAGGAAGGCAGTGACTGGGCCAAAATGGGAGATCTGTTTTCTTATATCACCTTAAATCAGCATTAAACTGTGTCATGCATTTATTAGAGAGTATCAAAATTGCAACATTATTGTGGTTTCCTTCCTTACACTTGAAGCAACCTCATTTATGTGTTACAAGAGACCATAATTATGAAGTGTAAGTACACATGAGATAGAGACACAATTGCCAAATCAATCTCCCTGGTATCTTAAAGCCATCAGCTTCTACTGGAGTCTGAAAATATGTGACCAAATCACTCATTAATTTCTTGAAAATAGTTCAAAAGTAAATACCATCATACAGACTGTCTTTGCTAGCACATTGGAAAGACCGCAAAACTAACAAGGCATCAAATGAATATCTAGGAATACAATGGTAATATTCCACGTTTTTTCCCCACCATCTTTCTTTCAAAATTTTGTATTTTGCTTTTCCAAGTAATTCTCCATATCAAGAGCAAATTAAAAAAAAAAAAAAAAAAAGCCTCTTCTACTTAGTTTTCTGAATTCCTCCACGTAGTACGTCCCCCAGAAGTTCAGTGCTTTTACCATTCACCTGGTCAACTGCAGAACGGAAGCTATTTCAACACCTGTGTGATACCTGCATGGGTATACCAATAAGAGTCACAGATGGATGTACAGTATTTTTAGACTGTTTGACAATTTAAGTTGCTATTTTGCATAAAGTGATTTGTGGAAGTCTGAAAAAGTGACAAGCTTTTTCTTGACTTTTTAGCCATTGATTATTAGCAAATTTAATTTATCCTTAATAAAAAGAAATTAAATTACATAAATACAAGTCTGTTATAAAAGAAGATGTTATGCTTCAGTGAAATTGTTAATACCAAAGAGAAAAGGGGATTAAATAAAGTGAAAATATTTGACTCATAGGCATTTGAATATTTGTTTCACCTATGTTTTTTAAAGGCAGATATGTTTGTCATTCTGATGAAGATGCATTTCTTCATACCTTGCTGTTGACAGAATCTCACCTACTTTTCCCATTTATTATGATAATAGTCTACCAGATGTCATATGTCATAGCCTAGTGAGGTTGTCTCTGCCTATTACTATTTTGTATATAATGGGCATTCTTGTTTTTCTTTCCTGAATTTAGGAATGTTTATATGCTCTTTGACATCCCCTATTTTATGAGAAAAAAGAATAGAATCAAACTATTTAAAATACTTGAAAGCAATTTTAGAAACACGAGGCTATTTTCTTTCCATTGTAAGTACCATTATGTTAAAGTATGCCTTCATGTGAATGGATAACCCGAATCTCATTAAAATGGTCATACATCTTAAAACTCTAGTAACAGTTGACTTAAAGTGTCCTGGTTTGAGTGAGAACAGAACTAATTCTGTTCAGTGATTCTACTTTTCGGTTGTTATAATGAACTGCACTGTCTGAAGTTAGCAGCCTGTTTTCACAGACAGTGTCTGCTGCTGGCAGTGATAACACCCCATGTTCAGAGCTTCTACCGAGGATTGGTGTGCAGACCCAGGCCACTGCTGGATCTTGTGAACCACATTGGGGGGTGCAGGAAAGTGAAAGGCTGCACCCGCAGGGAGGAGTGGACAGGGCAGGTGACCCTAAACTGACTAGCGAGGTATTCCATCCCATATACATCATATTCAGTATAAAGCAGAGGGATCTGGAGGGGCTATAGCTTGCTTGCTCGCTTACTTGCTCTGTCTCTGGGGGCTGTTCTCCCCTCTTGGACTGCTTTGCCAGCTTTGCTCAGCATGGCTCAGGTCCTCTTTTGGTTCCTTCCTCGGAGCATCCAAGGAGGACTCTGTCCATTCTGCCTTCGATCCCAATGGGTGTGTTCCTGAAACTGGTACCAATTTCCTGAATATGGTGACAGTGATGTAATTACCATCAGGAGGGTTGGGTTTGATACTGGTTTTGTATATATTTGTACATATTCTATTTTTTTTATCATTACTTTTGTTAAAGCTGTTCTAGTTTCCTTTTTAATCACTAAGTCTCTCTCCCTCATTCCCTTTCTCTTCCCCTTTGGAGAGGAAGGGGGCTTAACAGAGAGCATCTGTTATTGGTCTGAGGCACTGTCCTGACGCTAAACCATGACACTTAATATTTATCTAGTTGTGTTGTGGCTTGCTTCTTTTTTGAAAGTTGCTGGTTTCAGTGACTAGATACATACATTAAGTGCTAACAAGAGAGTGTAAAAACACCAATTGTCATGTTACAGATACCTGTAGTGATAAGAATAATAGGAGTCATAACTCCTTACCTAAACCATAAAACTAGCAAATACCCTTTTTCAACAGTTATAAAAGATGGGATAGTCTCTTACAAATAAATGTACAATATGCACAGAATCAAAAGTTTTGGGAGAGACATAGCAAGCTGTCCAGCCTTTGAGCTTCAGAGGGACTGATCTTCATCGCTCGTCATTCAAGGTGTTGTATAGTACAACCTTCTGTGTTAACACCATATTGAATATGCGCCACACTTGTGTTGACAAACATCACATTGCAGAAGTAGAGCTCCTTGGAACCACAGCCGTATTACATTCCTTTCTTTGGCAGTGGGGGATCTCCGTTTGTCAATTCTGTCAGAAAATTTTATTTCCAAACAAAGCTTTTTGCTTAAAACGTTCATATCTTGGGAATAGTGTAGTTTCTGTAGATGTACGTAATGCAAAATGGACACTGGTCACTAGTAAGGAAGGTCATTCTGACTTTCCTTATTTCTTTAAATAAATGTAAAAGTGCCCCCTAGATTTATAGATTTGCGTGCTTATGTATTAGAATCTACAGAAAAAATCCATGTAAGACGTTCTTCTTCTTTTAAAATCAGTATTAAGAAGTTTATAGGCTTTTCTTTGTTGAGAGCAACAGCAAGAACATGCAACTACAAGCAATTTAATGTAGTTTGCTTTCATGTATTTTTCTGTGGAATTGTTGATACTTAAGGTTAACCATATCATGAAAATGCTCTTATTCTTCTACAGTAATA
This sequence comes from Ceryle rudis, assembly GCA_033439905.1. Lineage (NCBI taxonomy): Eukaryota > Metazoa > Chordata > Aves > Coraciiformes > Cerylidae > Ceryle > Ceryle rudis. The sequence goes on from JAAGNO010005121.1 coordinate 17,753, forward strand.
TTGTAGATGAAAGACTGTGTTCTTCTCTCTACACTCCTGAAGAGATCATTGCAGTCTTTAAAGCTTTATTACATAGTGTAATATAGAAGATTATGACCAAAGTCAGCATAGGAAACTGTTATGCTTGAAGTAGAGGAAATCAATATGAAGCCTGCCATTTTTCTCTTTATATTTGCAATATCTGTGCAACCAGAATTGACCAAGGCTCAGAATATTTGAAGACAGTCTTAAAAAAAAATCATATTTGAATAAAACCTACATTACTGTCTGAAATCAGTATTGTGGCCCAGAAGTTTCTTTCAAAATTATTTTTAATTTTTTTTAATACAAGTACTTACAGTTTTAATCTGTATCTCTTTCACAGGCTTGCATTTTTGAAGTGACAGTATTTTACTTTCAAAATAAATGCAAAGGAATAAATTAAATTTTAAAGATTAATTATCTGTAAAAGTCAAAACTGAAACTTTGTGTGTTCAGTAGGTGCCTCTCTTCTCCTGAAATGATCATCCTTCAAATGTCCATCTTCATATAATGCAAATTAGAGGAGTGAAATTTTTATAAACCGGCTGATTTCTTAGGGTTTTTTCCTCCCTCTTCTTGAAATGTAATGTTGTAGGTAGCAAAACCCAGTCCTGTTACAGTCTTTTATGCTGAAAGGCCAGACTTGATGCACAGAGACGACCCTTTTATTCAGTCTTAAGTTAAGAACATTCTTCTAAGCAAAGCCTGTTTCTGCCTTTCTATAGAAAAGACAATGTAGTATTTAAGCTGATTATAATAATGAGGCATCAAACAATAATATCTTTAGGCTGATGAAGCAAATATAAAATAGTTGATGTGCTGCCTGCACTTATGATTTCAGCACTTAGACATTATTGGAGGATTTAAGGACTTTGTTCAGTCTTCACCTTTTCACAATGGAAGCAGTAGCTGGTTTAATTAAAGGTGAGGTAACCCTCTGTTTTCTCTCCTTACAGTCCATAATGCCAAGTAGACATGTATGTTTAAATTACTTATAGAACTGTAAGTGTAATAAAAGAAACAGCTGTCATAGCATTTTGAAATAATTCTACTGTAAAGTTTTGCAGTCTCTGCTCTGTCTTTTAGAGCTTTTTATTATAATGCAGTGATCATATGACAACATAGTTTTGAATTTTGCCGAAAATCCAAATGTGGTCAATTTTATGACTGTATTATGTTTCTCGCTCAATTCTTTATCCAGATGCACTTTAAATAAACAGTACCAATGTTTGTGGGTGGTTATAATTTCCAACATGCTCAGCATTTAATTTGCTAATATTTGAATTAGCAGAATATAAGTAGAATCATTAACTTAATATATAAATGAATAACTTTTTTAATTGTTTTATCCTATTTCTTCCAAAATTGTTAATCTTATTTCATACTTCATCAGTTTGTCTGCAGATTATCACTTGGAGTAAGTGTTTCTAGCCTGCCTTTTGTTTCTCAATAGCAAGATCCCTGCAGCTCTAAATCCAAGGAAGAAACAGATTTACAGATTTGTGGGGTTTTTTCTTTAAATCTTACATTCTGTCTGCATGTCATTTTTTTTTTTTGATTGAGCCAGATTAACCAAAGTGAGAACTATGACTTTGTATGCAAACTGATATTAACCTGTAGATGAGGTTAATTTGATTATGAATTACCATCTTAAAAATTACCTGAATTTTAACTGTTATTAATTAAAATAAGCAATTTACAAAATATTGTCATTGACACTCATTTGAAAAGTATTTTTAATGTAGTATCAAAACCAGCAGATTTAGATATAAATTCCTTTAAAACAATGCCCAATCTCTGAACAGTATTTACCGAGAATAGGTATAATCTCACGTGTTGTGTAATCTTACTAATTTTAGCTGAAGTCGTTCCTTTGCCTTATCCATGTAGGCTCAACTACGAGGAGGTGTGCTTAGCTGCAGTAGTCATTGCCTCCTGAGCAGAACTCTAGTGTTACCAGTTCTTGACAGCTGCAAGCCAGCCTCTGGGCATCTTGCTAAATTTTCAAATGTAATTATACAGTAGACTTCCTTTAACAAATTCTGTGTTCCCAGCTATAATTATAACAGCTCTTCTTGCCTCTAGCCTGTTCCTTATCTTACAACCCACCTCCATATCTCCCACTGCTGGCTAGTGTTATCCAGCAGAGCTGATGGATCTAGAAAAGCAGAGCTTACTCTCTCTGTCCTCACAAGGATGGTTTTATCAGTACAGAAGATCCATTTCTTTTGATCCATTACACCAAAATGACATGTCCTATAAAGCTGAAGATTGTTCTCTAATTCTCAGAAGAGCTGTTGGTTATCACATTATTTTTGTTTTACAAACAATTTTCAGTAATTGTTATGGGACATAAGGTAAGGAATTATTAAGGGCTATCCATGAAAACCTAGGTAATTTTAGCCAAAGAATGAAAAAGCAGGAGAAGCTATCCACAGTTCTACTAAATCTAGTACAGGCACGTGTTGGGGAAATTTAAAAGCATCTACACAGAGTAATAGTCTCCTCTCTACATGTCTGGTAGCATGGGAAGTTGATGTGATGGTTTTGAATATGGGAGTCTGAAGATAGGAGGTGAGAGAGCTCATGCTGTTGAAGATGCATAAAGGCAGCCTTCCTTTTTCCTCAGTTTCCTACTGTGGTTGGCTGTGGCAGATGGAGAAATGTATGACCTGGAAGATCATAGATTACAATCTTTTTCAGTCTTTCCTGCAGCAGGATCAAGTACATTGGTAAAACCTTTTCTTGAGAAGCTTTGGTGAGTGAAATACCCTAGCACTCCTAGAAGTCGCACTCCTAGAAGTCACACTCCTGCTGACTTCATAGTTTGCCTTCATTTTTCTAAGAATTTTGATGTTCAAAACTGTATAAGGCACAGTAAAAGACAGGAAAAAGTAATTATCAGCTCTTCACACACATAAGCACATACGTGCATGCACACACCCACCCACATACACATCACATGCTTGCCAAGCTATTTCAGTGAAATGTGTTTTTGAAACATACCACAAAATTTACTCTTGATTCGTATTCTTCTCTCTGCATTAATTCCATGTGTAATGTTTTATTGCTGTTCTGGTTTGTGTTCATGTCTATAATGCATCTTTTCTAAATGTGACACTTTGGATTTGTCTTTATTGAATCACCTTGCTGATTTCTAGACCATATCTCTCATTTTTCAAAAGCATTTGGAAATCAGATCCAGTCCTCTGAGGTGCTGCTAGTTTTCCCAGCATTGTATAATCTGCTGATTTTATAATGATACTGCCTTTGAGTCACTAGGATTGTTATGAAAATACCAGATAGAAACAGATCTAAACAGCTGGCTCTGAGATCCAATCGAAATATATACTTGGGTTAATAGAACTGTTGAAAATTTCATCTCAAAAATAACTGCTTTCTGATTTCAATCATTTTTGTGTCCACCTTATGGTGATTATGTCTGGACAGTATTTTGTTATATTGGCAATAACAATGCAGAACATGTTTAAAATCTCTCTGCTCTCAAGCTCATACCACATCTGCTGCTACCTCTCATCTGTGAAGTCACTTAACACCCTTCCAGTGAAGTAATTCAGATGAGTTTAAAGAGTTCTGTATTTTTTTCTTTATCTTCATATATTTTCTTCTAGAAATTTGGTTGTGTGATAATTGGTTATAAAATCTTTTCAGGTTTCACTGGTAGACTGGAAGTTGTAGGGACCTGAGGAGGAGGTCCCTACAAGCCCAGGAGAGGGCTTGTTCTAAGTTTAGTTGGGCTTTATTTTTCTTTTCTAATTTGTTCTGATCCATTAGAAATAATGAAACAACAGATCCTCTCTGTTGCATCTCTCTTCCTCCATAATTTTCAGCATAAATTTTTTTTTTATACCTTTTGTTGCATTATTTCCTTTCCTTCTTGTTTGTAGGGATGGTGTGTCTTGTATCATTGTAGGTCTCATCGATCACTGGTACAGCACATGGATGCAGACTTTTTTCTAGCAAGCTGACAGGATGTGTAGAAGTAATTTTCTTTGTTTTGGCTTGTTTTGTAACTTCAGAAAGGCACAGTTGAGCTCATAGCAGTAAGATTTCAAAGGTTGCCATCAGAAAATAAGTGTTCTTTCATCACGTCTTATGTACTCAGTTTACTTGAAGGGGATTAAACATGTCAGTTCCAAAGGGAAATGAGATCCCAAATTTTGCTTATGTGAAGTGCAAAGGTAGAGGTGATTACATAGTAAAATCATCATTCTAGCCTTTTGGACCACAGGTCATTAAAATGGCTGGGGAAAAGATTCAATTAGGACAAGGGAGACTCTGTCTCGAGTTGTTACACCAAATTATCTTACAGAAATCCGTTTACCCTGAATGACTGTGATTTTGGTATTTGGTGTGATGGCCCACGGGTAGTCTTTTCACGGCATTTAATAAATTTCTGTGTAACCACTTAAAATTCGTCATTCAACTGTTGTTCACAAGTTGATCTTGTATATTGCAAGATGGGAAATTTTACCCTAAAATAAAACTACAAAATTAGGACCAGTGTAAGCAGGGTGGATTATTTTTCAGGTCTGTCATATGACCCAAACCCTCTTGCCTACCAATAGAGAATGAGGACAGAAACCCGAATTTTTATACCAGTTGATATTGCCTCTTTAAAATTGTATGTTTTATCTTTTACCTTTCAGTTTGTTTTATAGGTCACTTAATTTTTGTTACTTTTCCTCAGTATGAGCTAAGAACAGAATGTTGCTGAACATGCTAAAATAGATGTATATTTTTTTAAGGCTGGCATTTAAGCAGTCAAAGAATCATGCTTAATGCTGCTGTGATAATAAATAGTACTATAATTGATTGTTGATAGAAACCCTTAAAATACATTTTTATGGTTGAAGTGTACTTTGGGTAAACAGTGTTCAGTTTGCCTATTAAAATAATCCACTATATACTATGGTTTCTTTGAGTATTAAGGAAGTAGGACTTCTCCAACAGTAATTGGTTGACACTGCTTGACCTTAATGCAAAGCTACAGTATTTAATGAACAAACGGAGGGAATAAAGTTTTGATAAATAAGGCAATTTTCATGAAACCTTTAGAAATATGCTTGAAGTCTTTTAGTGTTAGATTGACGGTTTCTCCTTTTGTGAAAAGAATAAGTGAATAATTTAAGGCTATATTTCATGTTTTCAGATCTTCATTCTGTCATATAAATAATAGACTGAAATGCAGCAGCTCCCATATTCACAGATTTAATAGACCTATACAAGTGACTATCTTACTCAGCTTCTAGCATCTTAAAATACTCTTCTGTGCGTCTGTATACCTGAGAAGCAGTGCGGAAGTGGGCCATTCCTAGACTCTTTAGAGACCAAATTACATACTTTAATCATGCTACATATTCTGTTTTTAAACAAATTGTTCTTCTTAAAAATAGTTTTTAGTTCTGTCACAGTATTATGATGGCCAGATGTCAAAGTAGTATTATGTGGCTACTCAAAATTAGTGTAATCTAAAGTTCACTTACTTGCATGGAAAGACTATGAAAAGCATTTAGGTTTAGATCCAGCATAGATCTTTGAAAAAACATTGAATCTTGATGAGAGGAGAATCAAATGTATTTACTAAAATAGTGAATTATCAAGGTAATTTATGTGATTTGTTACTTTTTTTTTCTTAGCTATGCATTTGCTAAGAGAAACAGTACTAGGGGAGGAAGAACAGAAAATAGTAAAATTAAGCTAGTTTATTTTCTTTCTTCCATGCCCTTTCCCTCCCCCTGCCCCATTAAGTGGCTTTTATTTAATATATCTTGGAAGGATAGTGAAGTAAGACTTACTGAGAACAAGTGACAAAGCATTGGGATGTCTTCCAAGCAGGAGCATAGTTTCAGGACTAGTGGACCATGGGAAACATAAAGACTCCCTTAGAAAGTATGTACTACTGTACCTATTTTGTTAGCTGCAGAATGTAGCTTTCTTAAACACTTCCATTTAGAAGTGCAAGTTAGATTATCTGCAGTTTCTTCCCGATACCTACTTAATAACTCTAGTTGTAAGGAACTTAGGATACTGAACTCTTGCTTTCTTACATCGTATATGGGTATGCAGGCATCTGCACAAGTAAGAAAAGCCTTTTATTAATATTTTGAATACTATTTTCTGTAAATAATGTTCAAGAAATCTGGCAGGTGATCTTCCTTTGACATAGTCTTGAAATATGTAGTCACCATGGAGGTTGCAGAACGTCTGGTATGGGTCCTTCAGACAAAGTGAACAGCCTACATGAGGATGTCATCACTGTTGCTAAAATACAGGCAGTTTCTTTCCTGTTTCTGCTTACTGATACTCCCTAGTTCATGTAGTCAAGTTACTTTTTTACTTTTCAAGAAAAAAAATCTTTGTATTCTGTCATGTTATACAAATCCTAAAATAATCCTATATTTTATTTTGTAAATTATTTCAGTAACTTATTAATCTTCATTTTTTAAATTTCCACTGAGAGAATTTTCTTCGTATTCACATTTAGTCTGCCTTTTGTTTTCAGCTCGTTTCCAAATGCTTAAAGGGGAAGATGTGCTTTTCCCATTCTCTGTACTCTATTTATACTGTGCTAATGGTGGTGTATAAATGATGCTGATGGTTGCTTTTAAATCCTGAATTGACTACTGTTCTTTAGTTAGTGTGGCTTTTTTTGCTTAATTTGTTAACACCTATAGAAATTAGAAAGAGCAGTAGTTATGACAAATGGACTATGTAATTTGAAAATTGTATTTTTGTCACATGTTTTAGTCACAAAACCTAGTTGAAATCAATTGTCCAAACATTCACTTAACATATTAATAAGTAATACAGGAATACTCTAAGCTCTCTTGAATTAGATATATCACATCTTGTTACAAAATTTAATGCCAAGCTTAATAACTCAAAGTATGCTCTAGAATAAAATACGTTTATATGCTAGTATATTGCAAATAGGATGCTAATCCAAATTTAAAAAAAAACAAACAAACAAACAGCAAAACCCACTATTTAGGTGAAATTGTTTAATATACTCACATGTAGACAAATGTATTTAATTTCTGAAAAAGAAATACCAAAGTTTATTCCTTTGAAATGAGGGGTTTTTTTCATAGTTTGTTTCTAAGTGCAATTGAATTTGTTTTAACAACAGTGGTCAGATTAAAGGAGCTATTTGGTTACTTACCTGGAAAAATCAGTGTCTTTTTTAAAAATAATGTCTGGATGGTTGTCGTCTTAGGTTTTCTGATGTAAAATGTACAAGCAGAGCAAAGAACTAGCTTTTCAAAAAGGGAAGGTGCTGTTTCAAATTCAACACTATTAGCTTTTCATATTTTTAATAGGAAAAATTATTTTAAAATAGCAGTGTATGCCATTGTTATGTGAATAGAGTTTAATTATCTCACAGTACTAGAAAAATTCTGCATAAACACGTTTTGAAAAGAGATTTTTTTTTTAGAAAGTTTTTTTCTTGATTTACAAGTGCATTTTCAAACAGTTACAAGAGCGTTAATAGAAGGTAGATGACTGATCCATTGCTGGCATTTGATTTGTAATTTTTTTTCTTAGAACCGTAGCCTTTAACATTTTTAGTGTGTCTATAACCAGCTGTACTGTGCTTTTAAACCCTGTACATTTTTTTTGTCATCTTAATAATGAATTAACCAGTTTCTAGAAAATACATCTAAACATATCAACTTACTGAAATTTCTAAAATACAGGTTTTTAAGGAGTTCAGTGACAGGAGGAGGAATTGAAAATAATGGTGAGAATTGCATGCTGATAAAAATTTCAGGTTGAATACTGAAGAAGTCTTAGTAATGCTCAAGTTGTTAGGCTTGTACCTCTACCATTATTGTCATCTTAAAAATGAATAAATTAGACCATGTGGACTTAAGATTAAATGTTGTTTCAGTGTCTCCTGTTACATAATTAGGTGAAATACTTACTTGACTTGAAAAAAAGTACTAGTTAGGGTCACTTGACTTTTTGTTACATGGGAATTGCCAGAAGAAATCCAGTGCCTTAGGTCACTCAAATCCCTTTAGGTCAAACTAAAAATTAAAAATGTTTTATAGCATTTTCTCATCGGTCATCTTTATTCTCCACCCAAAGGTCAGTTCCAGAAGTCTGGTACTAGGACTGCAACTCCAGCTTCCTCGTTCCTTCTGGTGACTGGGCCTTATTGCAACACTCTCGACTTTTAAATGTGAAGAGAGCATCATTCTAAGCACAACTGTCTCCTTTGCGTTTCAGTGCCTGCCAATATGTGAGTTAATTTTTCTATGTTTTTGTTTTGTTTTGTTTTTAAAGACTGAGTTTTATTCATTTTCATTACTGTCATAGTTACGTGTTTAATTAAAATTATTTTTGTGATGTCTTTCCTGTTGTTGTCTAGCCCTTTCTACAAAAAAAAGCTATTGTATTTTACAAACAAGTGCTTTTCTCCCCACTTGTCTATGTCACATTTTAAAAGACAAGTGAATATATCGACTGCAGTATTTGGGCTTAAAAGTGACAGATAACTGTATTGAAGTCTGCTTTCCACAGAACTGGTGAATCATAGACAGTGTTAGAGGGAGCTTTTCTTTGCTTTCTCCCATAATATGTTCTAAGTCCTGACCTGGAGCGGCAATTCACTATCTAATTCAAACCTCTCCTTACATTAACAACATGACAGTCTTTAGTAATGATACAACGTTTGCTGTTAAAGACTTTCCAATTTTGCCTTAAATAGCTAGATTATATTACCTCAATTTGCCATATTCCCTCTGTTTAGTTTGAAATTACCTTGCAAATGTTAAGGTGATACTATTGAATTGTATAAAGGAATTAGGAAGTTGAAATGCTAGCAATGTACCTATAGAGTACTAGCACTGGTCTACAGAAAAACACTGGTTCAAGAGATTAAAGGTCAGGAAATTGATTTCAATAGGAACAATTCTTTGCTTTCAGTGACTTCAATTAGTTATTTTCCTTCATACTGCTCTGGATAATTTAAAACCCTTTCTGAAGTTATTTTGTAATACATACATGTGCTTGTGGTTTTGTATGTATAGTTTCTGTACCTTTTAAGTGTAGTTAGTTTTTTCCAGTGTTACAATAAAATACAGAACACTAAGCAGTACATTAGAGCCTATGCATCAGAACAATTTTCATGCCTCACTCAATTCTTAATGTAAATTAGTAGGAACATTGGTTATCCATTTGAGAAATTGAGTTGGTATAAAAATAAAAATGCACTTATGGTGTGTGGTGCTTTGTGTATCATCTTGGGAGTGTTTTGCTGTTTATCTGTCACTTGCATTAGAAAAAGCAGTCACTGGCTGCAGGTGACATTAAAAATTAAAGATTAACCTCAATTTCTTTACTGACCAGACGTGGGGCAGAAAGTTCTTCTGGATGTGTGCCTGAATTTTGGAACTGTCAAAAAGAGTTGAAAAATAGATGTGCTTTTGGTGGCTTGTTTTTTTTGTGTGTGCATGGGTCGTTATATGACTTCAACATTTTCAAGTGTTTAGACTGCTTGTTACAGGTTACATCAAGATCATTTTTCATGGCATCCATCTTTCTGAAATGAAAAAGTGATATGATAATGCTATAGTAAATAATTATAATGAATTCATTGTACTAGTCTACATAATTTTGGGAATGTCTTTATTTTGTTATTTAGAAAAACTAATAAAAATAGCTTTTTTCTTATTTCTAGAGAATATATGTCTTTCAAAACCTAATTAAAATTGGTGTTGAAAATTGCTGTATCAGCTTTTGAATATTCTTGTTAGCTTTATACTTTTATATAAAACAGATTTATACGCTCATGGACAAACCTGTGAGATCTCCCTTTAAGTATTAAGGCTTTTGACAAAGTTGGCTTGACCCCATGGTGGCCCCTCTCTCACTCCCAAGTGTTGGAGGCAGCTTTCAGGCCAGTGAAGATGATTGGCTTTGGGTAGCAGGGGTTTCCATGTAACCTGCCAGGTATCTTTCATTTGCAAAGTAGGTATTATGCTTGTTTAGTGGTAGACCAGGCTACGGGCAAGTCTTGATACTTGAGATGCAAACTTGAGGCTGTGGCTGCTGCTCTTACCTTCCATGTTGTGTCCTGATTTTTACTTATCCGTGCAATAATGTTGTATGCCTAAAATCAGTAGATCTGCTGCTTATTGTTGGCGGCTGTGTGAAAATAAGAAAGAAACAAAGGAAAATAAAATTGGCTGCTCTGTCTTTGTGATTAAAGTAGAGTGTCAAAATGCACCTGTATTCTTTCTCCATCCCCCATTTGCTGAATGGTGAATCTCTTCGTCATTGGACATTTTGTCTTTCCAGCTCTTCTTAGGAAAAGAAAATAGAAATTTCATTAAGGAAAGGAATGACTATTGCTTTAGAAATGAACATTTGCCTTTGACATTTTTGAGGAACCCTAGTATTTCAGATATTTAGAATTACTTTAAAATTATATATCTGTGTGCTTGCTTCATAGTGAGCTTGACATGGTTGTTTTGGGACTGGTATGCTGTAGATTTTTCAGATTTTGAATTAAAACATATTAGGAATTCTTTTGTTGGAAAGTAATAATGCTCATTTCAAATGTTTTACTTATTATTCCTAATTTGTTAAAACTGTGTTTAAGACAAATAATTTCCCTGAAGACAAAATATTTGTAAATTCCAGTTATTTATTTTCCTGTGTGTCCCTCTGCTTGAAACTATTCCAATCTTCTCCAAGATTGGTTTCATTTAACACTTCCCAGTTTCTTGCATTTCAGATTTTTTTTTGTGTTGACATAATAGTGAATCTGGTCAAGCAAGTTTCACTATTCAAATGATTTATAAGGAAACCGGAGTACTATATAGCTTTAAATATACTCCTTTGACTTAAGGAGTAATTAAATCCCATATAATAGTTGATAATTGTTGGCTTGGAGCCTGGCTCTAAAGTCTTCATTTTATAAACTAGGTTATGAAACATCAGGAAACATGAACCGTATTTTTCAGAGGCAATAACTCAGATAATTAAATACTGCAGAAAGTGGTTGTAATTTGAAATGCAGCACTTTATAAGATATCTTTAAGTGATTTTATGTATTTTCTTACAGGCTCTAACATAGGTTTAATAATAGGTTTATAATTTGTCAGTTACTTCCTTTAAGTTCAAATAAACTTCTGTATCAGCCTAGAAAGCACTGTCTGGTGACTTGCAATCATGTTACAGATGGTATCCTTCCTTAAATACTACAATAATCTGTGGTTTGTCGAGCAACTAAATTACCCATTTGTTACTCTGTTACACAGCTCATAGAGGTCATCGCGCATCTGTAGGAGCAGAACATTTTAAGTCTAAAAAAAAAAAAAACAAAACCCAACAAAAAAAAAGCCACCCCCCCCCAAAAAAAAAAACCAAAAAACAAACCCAAAAAAAACCCCAAAAAAACCAAGACCAAATCCAACCACCAATACACATGCATTGCAGCATTTCTGCAGTTGCTGTTCCTACAGTGTGGGTGGTCCATGCATCTGTGTTTAATTTATGGCTGTGTTGCAGAGATCGTCAACAGAGAGAGGTATCCATAAGCTAAGGACATTTTTCTCAGATGTAGCAAAACTTGCACGATATGCAGCCTCAAAGGATGGAAGAACAGGAAGATTGAGAGTTATTTTGCAGATCACTAACAAGTTATATCAGATCCCCACAAGAGTACCTAATACTGCCTCAGAACCAGTATTTCCCATAGCTGTATTTTCAGTAGCTGCAAGTAGCAGCACTAATTTGTGTTATTAGCCCATTCTCTTCAGACATTCTTTCTTCTCTCTTGATACCATATCAGGATTTATCTGCTTTATGTAGCTGGTCCTCACTAAACAAAATTGGTACTTCTTCACATCCTTGTTTATTCAAGTTGTCTCTAGCAGTGACCTTTGCCTGCTCCATCTCCCTTGCCTCTGCACCCTTGCAGGCTGCCCTGTTTACCTCATGATTCTCATTTTGGGCAGTGTGATCCTGAAGCTTGAGCTGGCCTTGGACAGAGCTCAGCCAGGTCTGGCAGAGCTTTGTTCATTGTACTTGGTGTCTGCATTATAGTTTATTTTCATTTTAAGCAGGAAAACAGCCTTGCTAGTTGGAAATCCCAGTAGTAAGGAAGATCTTACTGCTGCATTTCAGTACTTAGAGGGCTTATAAGAAAGATGGAGAGAGACTTTTTACCAGTGCCTGTAGGGATTTAGGCCTTTAGTTTTAAACTAAACTAGATTTAGATGAGATATAAGGAGGTAATTCTTTACCATAAAGTACTGAGATACTGGAAACATTTGCCCAGGGAAGCTGTGGATGACCCATCCCTGGAAGTGTTCAAGGCCAGGTCAAATGGGGCTTTGAGCAACCTCATCTAATGAAAGATGTCCCCCCTGCCGTGGTTGAATTAAGTGATCTTTAGATGTCCTTTCCAAACCAGTCTATGATTCTACTTGAGGATGGCAACTTCTTGCCTTTGTTGTTACCTGCTTACTATTATGTATGCCTCTTATATAGTTTCATTATATGCTGCCTCTTCTGCATTTTGTTGACCTTCAAACAAGTGACATTGCCTGAACCTGGTCAGAAGACCCATTATTTGTGGTTTGGTTTTTTTTTTTTTTTCAGTAAGAGACAACTGCTAACTTAGATAATTCTAAATGCTAATCAGAATTTCTTAAACAAGAATTTGTTGAATTTGTTCCTAAAGGATTGTCAGCAGTGAGTGTTTCTGCATGAAGAAAACCATGCAGGGGGAGAAACTGTTAGGTTGCCAGTGGTGTATATTTAAAAACAGGATTGTAATAATATTTTGGTGCATTTGAAGTGATCCTCTTACCATAGGTGTGACCGTCACAGACAGTTGTCTCTGATGTGTTCAGAGCTGTAATAATGTTCCAGTAAAATTTTAAGGTGAAAACCAAAATAATCTAAGAAATTGTCTTCAGTTCCCTTGAAGAGGAATGGATGCTCTTTCATGGCTATCCTTGGCTCTCCTTCATTTCCTTCTCCTCCTCCCCAAGAAATACTGTGGGACTTAAAGATATCTTCTGCTTCTAGGACAAATTCTTAAGTAACTTCACAGAATATTAAGTGCTTTTTACCTGAAGTTGTGCTGATTTGAATGTCTGAACATATACTGAATGATACCAACAGATACAAATGTAGATGCCAACCATGTGAAGTTGGAGTCCAGTATTAGGGACTGAATCTCCAATACAAGCACCAGCATTTCTTGGTGATTGTTGTGACTAGCCAGCATTTGTAATTAGATGGAAAACAGAAGAATAAAGCCAAATTAAGGTGACAGTGATTATCAACCGTTTACTAATTTAAGACTCTCTGCACATTTCTGAGTGCTATTTATTCAATGATCACATATATTAAATATATAACTTTATACATTTAAATTAATAGGAGCCACAATGGTCAGAAGTTATTCTTTATTATCAGTGCTCTATTGTATTTAAATAAATTAACATGAAACTATAAAACTCAGAACTTTCTGAGCAACTTCATATGGTTTTATTGAAGGCTGCATTGAGTGATGTACTGTACATGATTCCATATTAAACACTTTCTTTGGTAACATAATGTTTCTATAGATCTGCACTCCTTAAAAGAGCATTAAAATTTTGCTACCAACTTTTGCAGTAGTTTTCTCAATCTTATGTGTCTGATTCTCTAGGGTCTTTTCTGATAAGCTTTAACTGAATAAGCATTGATTTTGGTACAAATGGTGGAACCAGATTTAGAAGGAATGGATGAATGTTGTTTTATTATTGTTTTTCAGGAGCATGCATGTGTTGTAATATTGAGGTCATATAAAAACACAACAAGAAGGTTCCTTGCATCTTGAAACTTGCCTTATGTTCTCATCTCTTGCAAGGTGGTTGTGGATCAGTTGCAAGAAGTTATCTCTCTTCTAAATATTCAGACTTTGTCTTGAGATACTAATCTAGATTATTTTAAAATCATAGAAATATACCCCTCTTGGCAGGAGCTGAGAAAAAATTGTCATTCTCAGGTATCTGCATTTGTTGGAGGGAAGGGTAGAGAAGGAAGGAAACACTGTTCTTTTTAGTGGAATGTATTCTTCCCGTAAAGTGTAACAACAAAAAGTAGATCACGGCACTCTTGCTTGGAGACATTTATACCATCTGACAGGAAAGTGATTTTAATGAATTTAAAATCCAGAAGCAACAGTATTTCTTCACGGAGTAAATGGTAGGGAGACCTTAATTACTCATTGCTCTTGAAAGCACAGATTGTACTTAGTTTCTTTTTTGGTCATTTAGACTTAGACTTTGGAAAGTAATTAAGTTAAAGCAAATGCAGGAGTACTTCTCTGAGTTTTCAGACTGTTACTGAGTTTTCTCAGTATGAATATAAATACTCAAAATGTACAGGAATTTAGTGGAGTGGCTTTTTTGTTGTTATTGGTTTATTTAACAGAAAAGTTGGATTTTGGTTTCAAGACTTTTTAAAAGACATTGCTTTTGTCAAAATTTACTTTTTACAAAGTAAAAGGAAATTCCTAATTATTTAAGTTGTGAATCCCTATCTAGCTATGTCTAATCAGGATTTAGTTCTTTAGTTGAGGGTATTTTTATAATGTGTCAAATTTACTCTGAATGAAGAGTGACCAACTAATTGTATATCTATATTCATTTCATGTATTTGATGCATTTTGGTGAATGAAGTATAAATGTGGAATGAATTTGTGGTTAGTTTTGTTCATGAAAAATTGTAGTTGTGAAAGCTGCATGGATTTTTAGCATTTTGGGGGGAAACAGCCAAAGCTTTGGTTTAATATTTATTATTTATTTATTATATGAGCATAAGTATAAAAACATTTCCATACAAAATTTTTTTCTCATTCCAAAAGATAATGTACATCATGTAAAGGATGAACTATTTTATACAAAAAAGAAAGTTCTGGTATTCAGCAAATTACAGTTTTACTCTCCACATAGAGTCCTCATGGTCCTAGATTCTTTAAAAAGAAAATTTTGGTTAATGTAGTTTTTGTAGCTTTTCTGACACTACTTTTCTGATGTAATTGCTTTCTTGAATATATCATTAGTGGGCAAAATTAAAATGCGGGAACCTGAAACACAGAAGAATTCATCTGCAGGTTTATTTGAAGAATTGTGCTAAGAACTGCATACATGACTTGCGTAGTATTCAGATAGTTTTCAGCATCTTATTTCTTGTGACTGTTTTAATTTTTGTAATTAGTGTTGAGGTAGGTTTCAGTATTTCCCCTGCAGAAAGTATTAGGGAGTGCTCTTAGAGGGACTTCACTGTTTGTTGTACAAACAAACTG
>JAAGNO010005121.1:33213-52906 GCA_033439905.1 Ceryle rudis
GTTTCAGTATTTCCCCTGCAGAAAGTATTAGGGAGTGCTCTTAGAGGGACTTCACTGTTTGTTGTACAAACAAACTGAAAGTCTCGATGTCCCTGATGGTTTTGCTCTTTAAAGTCCCCCTAAATAACTGTCCCTTTTCCCAGTACTTATAGGGTGCTGAGAGGATGGGATTCCTCTTTAACAGCCATCATTTGGACCAGTGCAGCAGTGATACCCCTACTGACTTCCATTTTTCCAGGCATTCATTATAAACTTAGGAAAAGTAGTACTTTACACAGAAAATAAATTCAGTTCAAGTAATTGTGGAAAGGGAAGTGATACTTAATGGTAGAGACAGTTTGATAGTTTGGATCTATTTCCTCCATTCTCCACTTGCCAAACTGGAGCATGAAGTTGAAGTCCTCTTAGATTAATTTCTATTACATGGCACAAAGGTAAGAGTGTCCAGAAAAGTCACTGTTCTTTTAAAGAGTTTCTCTTTGAATGTTTAAACAGTCTTTGCATTTCAAGTTGTCATCTTATGATGACGTGTTGAGTAACTTGAAAAATGACATACAGAAGAAGCAATTACATTATATGCAAGGCTGACCTGACTCACCGTATGCACCTAGTCTTGCTTCCTTAAGATGAGTAACATTTCTTTATTCACATAGTGGTTCTCAGGTGTCAGGGAAACACCTATTTAAAAAATAACATATGTGTTTGAGACTGGTAGTTTGAGAGCTGTTTCATTACCTCTATTTGTATTTACAATCTGAAAATACCATAATAAGCTCTTAGCAAAACATACAAAGAAGTTCCTCATTTCAAAATAAGTCAGAATATTTGGACCAATTTAATTTGACAGCTTTTCAGTCACAAAGCACAGACTTTTTTGAGTCAGGTTATACATGAAAAGATTGAAGGAAATACTATACTGACTATCAAAGAAGAAGCCCGACAAAGTGTACATAGAAGCACACAGGTTTTCTCTTATGTGTGTATGTGTTAAGATAGGTATGAGAGGTGAATATTCTTCTTAACTAAAAAGTTAATTTTCCACTCTGGTATCTCTAAACATCATTCTATCCATTTGGTGGAGCAACAGCTTAGTTAATGAAAATTGATATTTTGGAGTTTTTCATTCTTCTATAACATCTGTAAACATGTCCCCAAACTCTACATGCAGTTCAGTAACTAACACAATATTTGCATGGCATTTCATCAATGAATAGAAAAAATATTATTTATACAGGTGAGTAAAAAAAATTCATTTTCATCAGCAATACAGTTGTTTTATTTTGGTGGTGTTAAAATATCAGCTATTGATACGGTATTTGGTTTTCATTAATCTTCTTACAAACCTCTGTAGGTTTCATGCACTCTGAACAGAGAGGTGTAGTCCATCAACCTGTCCGTACAGGGATAAGATCAATTCAGAAATGAAGCATTTTTGCCTTTTACAGATCTGTACCTCTAATCACAGCACTAAGTTTCTTTATTTTTCATTGGTGTTTTCTCTCCATTTAATGTACATAGGAAGTTAATGATGAAAAAGTAGTAAAGTATTCATTGAAACTGAGAATTACAGTATTTGCAAATGTAAAATCATAATTTACATAAATGTTATAGTCAGGAACATTATGAATGTAAATATGCCTTCATCTATTCTCAGTCTTATAATGGCATTCGTTGTCCAGTGGGAGATGAAGAGTGATGCTGAGACTGCCGTTTAACCTATTATAGCAGTCTAAAAAAAATTAAATAGCCTTGATGTAAATTTGAGGTGGGAAAAGAGTATTCATCTCCATTAAGTGACATAAAAAACCATGGTAAAAATAACAGGCGGGTGGGTGTGCATTAAGTAGTGAAATCCCTAAATTCGGACTCTAATTAAAGCACAAGGACAATTGCTTCCCACATACTTAAACTGTTATGGATTTTTGAGACAGAAGATACTCTTACGGTTCTTTAGGCACCAAATACGGATTTTCTTTTGCATTCTTTTTCATCTGATACATAGTTCCTTCTCCCCTTTCTACTAAATGGGGGCCAAACACTAAAAAGCTGAGTTGATCTCTTTCTTGATATGATTAGGCATTTTTCTAGATGTCAACTATGCTAAAGAAGTCCTACTCATTTTATGGTTCCATAAGCAGGTGTTGCACCATTATATTCAGATTTTTTGGGGCAGTTACTTTAGCTTTAATTTTTCATTGTTTCAGCTTCATATTAATGTTACATAGACCTGTGGATGACCAGCAGTTAATTAACCTGCACCATATAGGTGACCCTTCCTTTGTGTCACAATGATGTATTCTTGTAAAGATAGATAATACACTTATACCTTTTCCTAAAATTATTTCTGTTACATTAGATAAATTATTTTTTTCATGTTGATTTGTTGATTAATTGGAGAAAATTATGACTCGTGGCATCAAAAATGAGAAAAGAGTTGTTCTGTAAAACTGTCTTTTAATTGTGTATTGCGTTTTCTTTAATATTAAATTGCTTTCAGTGCAGGAGAGATCATTTTGATTATTTAGACATTCCGTTATTGACATAATAAAAGTTAAAGATTTTTTCTTTTTTTTTAAAGTCAAAATCATTATTTCAGCTTGAACTTGGTATTTAAGATACAAAAGGAGATGCATTATGTCCCTAGCTAACCTGATGTAATAATTAACATGTTGTATTTCTAGACCAAATTTGTCTGATGTTGTTTTTCAGTAATTGTGCCTCACTGTCTTTTTCTGTGCTTGATTAGAGAGTTATTGACTATTACATCTTTTCCACATGTAGTAAGTTGTAGATCTCAACCAAGTCACATCTAATCTTACCATAAATAAACTAAATACACTGATCTTGTATCTCTCTCACTCACACATGTGATAATAATAAGGTTTTCCTGATTGTAGTTCTTCTGTCTCCTTTTTGGACCCATTGATTTTCAACTTTCTTTTAAATTAAAGATATCGGGCCAGGTTATGGTATTCCAGTGATGGCATATGTGCAGATAATTTCGGGTCCTTAGTGCTACTATATAGTTCTCAGTAATGCACCCAGGGCTTGTTTTTAGCTTCTTAGTTACAGCAACACAGTAAGAGCAAAAAAAGCAGTTGGTTATTTACTATGACTTGTAAGTTCTTTAGGGATTCAGTGCTTTCTAGGATGTAATACTTCATTTTATGTGGCCTGTCTTATATGTTCTTAATGTTATTAAGGTTAATAAATGAAAATAATGTTCATTCTACTCTGAGATTTACTTAATTTATGCAGCTTATTGGAAGGATTTTTTTATTTACTTTGATTGTCATAGAGCTTCAGCTTTTCCCATAACAGTGAAGAGTCAGTCACCAGATTTTATATCTATTTTGTGTGATTTATATTTTAAAAGAGACGATAAAGGGGACTTCACAAAGCATTAATATAGCACAAAGAAGGCTTACAATGTGTTTAGCTTTTGCTGATACCTAATGATACAGCAAAAAAGCACTCTTCTACAAGACTGCTTTTAAGATTCAAGGGAACCAGAGGAATTGTTAAGAATAATAGATAGAATAGCTTGGATTATTTTTTTTTAAATTTGTTTTTAGGAGTAGAAGCACAAAAACCCTGTCGTAATCTTTCTCTTTCTTTTAGGTATGCTGCTTATTTAGCTTTTAGTAACTTGTAATTTAAGATCACAGTTATTAGGTGTATTTCTGCATTTTATATATCGCTCCCAGATGCTACAGTATTAGTTTTTATCACTGCATATTTTATGAAATGTCAGCCTTCTGTTGGCTGTTCACACAGCATTGTTAGTGATCAAAGCCACAACATATAGGAGAGGAATCTAAACAGTTGGCTTATCTTTGTCCTTCATTGTGACACAATACCATAAAATTACTTTAGTATATAAAAGGCAAGCAAAGCTTCGTGTAGTACACTCTGAAAAGGCGAACTTTTTGTTATGCTCAACAAAATGGATAAACTCTTATCAGTGATATTTTGTGTAAGGAAAGTAAAGTTAGCAATGATATCTTTTCAGTTTGGAAAAAAGTTTTAATCTTTTGCTGCCTTTTTAAACCAGTGTTCTTTTTTATGTTAAAATACTACTATGATCTAGCCATTAGAACTTTCTGAAATGGAAGAAATGTGCCCTTTAGAGTAATCTGTATGGTGTGTTGTGGAGATTCTTTACAATTAGTAAAGGCATACTATATCATTTGATGAGTGATAATTGGGAAGATAATAGTATTCACATTATGAAAACTACATTATCAAACATATCTGGCTTTTATTTTAGTTTTTAATGTGTGAGATTATTTTGAGTTAATCTAAATTTCTAGTTAAAAATATCAGAACAAATATCAGTCAGACATAATTTTCCTACTTGCCTGAGTGAGTTTTGTATCAGAACTGAAGTAATACAGGAGGAAAAACTCTCCAAGCTCTGGAGATATTCTGTAGGAATAAAAATCTTGAATGATTTTGATCATCTGTTGTGTATGCTCTGCACAGCAGTTAGTTCAATCAATTTTATGTTTTGGGATGGTTTTGTTAAAATGAGCTGCAGCTTCCAGTAAATCATTGTAAAGATGCTAGCTTTGTATATGCTTTTTGCGGACCTACATATTACCAATGCAGTCTCTCGATATAAATGTACCTGTCACCTCACCAAGAGACTGGTCTGAATTAGTGACCACCTTACAAGGTGGAGTTTGTATCAGGATGGGACAGAACATGAAAAACGAAATGTAGTATATTATGATCGTGGTACAGAAAGTAAAAGAACAAAAGTGTTTCTATTGTGTTTGGAGGTCAGAGTCAGGCGTGATAGTAAACAAAACTCTCGACAGTATCTTTTAAAAAAGATGGTGATACACACAACTTCATAGAATGTGTTTTGTCTTTCCGACTGCTGGTATTGTCATGCTTTTCAGTAACTTGTATGCATGTATTATCTCACAGAGTATGACCATACTTTGATAGATGCTTCAGAGTTTTTGAAAAAACAGTGCAATTTTTCTGCATGACATTGTGATCAAGATGTCCACATTCATCCTATTTTACTTAAAATTTGGCACTTGAAGAGGTCATTCTCATATACATTCAAAAGCACTAATATTTCTTCCTTGATATGCTTTAAAAATACAGCAGGTAGAAATACTCCTGTCAAGCGAGTTAAGGTTAAAGGTATTTAGTGTATCAGAAGCATTAATTAATTATTTTAAATTTAATTAATTTTGAAAAGTGAGTTTGGAAAACAAAAAAAAATTGGACGAAAAGAAGTAGTTAATCCATCAGCTGCCTGACAGTGTGTGCTCAGTGCAAGTCATCCTTGTAGGCTAATCATCCTAATACATACCGATTGCACGGTCACCAAAAGTCGAGTCAAGTGTTGATGAAGCATAACACATAGTTGGAAAGATGTGATACTTTTATCTGTAGTTGGTGCTCTGTGGTGCACAGCTTCAGTTTTTGCATGAAGAGGTAGTATAAAGATGGGATGATCGCTCTCTGTTAATACACTGGATATAATCAAGGTAGCTTTGTGCTTTTCAATCTCTTGAATACTCTTGAATCTTGATACTCACAGAACTGATATGCTTTGGAAACTTAATTTCACTTTGCAGATATTTTATATGTGCATATACTGAAAGTATTTTGTAGATTGGTCTTGCAGTTTGTGAGCATGTAACCTTATTACCATAGGAATAGTTTTGATCACCTATTCCATCTGGTTACAAAGGCATTCTGCAGTAGGTAAATGAATGCAGTGGTTTGTTGAGCTTGAAGACAGTGCTAGCACCAGCAAAACCTAAGGATTTTCAGCCCTTTGTTAACGCAGTTATCCTCAAATCTCTAACCTGAGGGTTATAAATGTAACTGACAGAGAAAATTAAGTGAAATTCATAGTCAGAAATTTCTTAGTAAGATACAAATTGTCAGTTTGGACTTGATTCCCTGTCGATGAAAGTGTTTCTGAAGTGTAGCTATATTGGTTTACGCAAGGGATATCACAGTGCTTTTACCTACGGGATGTAGTAGTCAGATTAAAGCTCAACACAGGTGAGAAGTGCTTATAAGCAAAATTATGTACAAGGGATGTTGCACTGCAGCCACATATTTAAGGACTTCACATTGACCTCATCCTCTCTTATTAGCAACATGCTAATTTCAAAACACTTGCATTTCCATTTTTTGTGCATGGGTGTCTCTGGGCAAAGGGAAAACTCAGTGAGGTTTCACAAAGCTATCTTAGTATACCTTTTTATTTAGCATGCTGCTTATTATTAATGATGAGCACAATGGGAACTGTGAGTTTTGGCCCACCTGCAACAGTTGAAGATGCTTTCATAGTGACAGTAGAATAAATCAGATCTTTTCAAAGCTAATGATGTTTTAATTCTGAATTTATTAGTAAAATGTAAATTACAAGTACTTAACCCACTTTTTTTTAATATAGTTTCTTAAGTGTAGCTTAAATGGAAGCTGTCAGAAGTTCCTCTAACTTAACATTAAGCCATGTCATAGACTGTCATCTTCCCCTCCTGTTTTTTCCATGAAAAATTTACATTCAAGGAGGAGACATTCTGCAGACCAGAAGTTTACCTCTATTCTATAGCAACTGAGGAAAAGCCGCAGTGCTTCAGACTTTGTGTTGATAGTTCTATGGACAGTGTTCATCATGATTTCATCTTCATTTGCAGTGAAAGTATTGACTTACGATATTAAAAAAAGTTGCAGTGATACAATGATACTTGTGTGGTAGCTGAGGAAATTTTCACTGGAAACCTTTTCCTACACCTCGCAGTTCAAGTACAGACCAATGGAGTTTGTAGTGATAGGAGAAGGTACTCGTTTATAAAGCCTTTCAAATTTGTGTCCAACTCAGGCAAGCAAAGGGGGTGGTATCGTGTCTGTTCCATTTGAGGAAGAGGAGGTTGTTGGTCATGTTTTTCACTGAAGTGAGAGGGACAGGATTGGAAAGGGAGGGCTTTTGGGGTGGGTAGAAAAGCTATCCACAAGCTCCTTCAGCATTGCTGCTAAAGAAGCAATGTGGCCAGCTGAAAGAGGAGTTTGCAGCAAGGGGGTGAGGTTCTAACTGGAGCAGGATTGTGAGGATTAATGTTTGGTTTTAATGCATTGATAAACCCCAGTTTACACTTCTTAACAATCTACATTTGTAAGGATTCAAGCTGGTAACACTCTTTCCATTAAAAACATGTAGAAAGCTCAGAAGAGACCGTATGGAGAATATCAACAGAATGCTGGAAAAATACAACTATTACAGAAATTTTTGGCTGTATTGAATGTCCACTTTGCTCACAGAATGTATACTGCTGAGCTCTTCCATGTAAATACAGACAATTTCCACGTTTCAGTTTCATTGAAGTCCACCTCAACTGTAATAACTGTAGTCACAAGATTGCAGTATTTAAGTATTCATTGAGTGCAATGTGTTTTACTTGTGATATTAAAATGTGACAAATTGCTATTCAGCTTTGAATGGAGAGTTCACTTTGCTAATTTTTGTTATACTCTGAGAGGTTTCCTATTTCAACTTGATGTTAAATATTTTTTTAAGAGGTTCAAAAGAAGTTTAACACGTCCAGCTTCTGATTTGGGGACTGTAAAGACAGATTGTTCTCTTTCATAGCAATTGAGAAGGTTATTATTTTAAAATATGTATGTGTCTGAGTTTGCAATGGGGTTCTAGAGAAGAAAGATACATGCTTCCTGCAATTAACTGATGAGCCTTTCATGTCAGTTAGAGAACAAGTTGCTTAAAGGTGGGAGATGCACCATCTTCAGGGCTCCTTCTTGGATCACCTGCCAGTCAGTGGTGTACTGTGACTGTGTGGGGAATGTGATTGCCTTTCTGACTTTGCAGCTCATGAAACCTGTAGGGAGAGGGTGCTGAGAGATGGTTTAAGATAAGTGATAGCCACTGATCATGTCTTCTGCTTACTGATGAGCTGGCAGATGAGGAATATGTGTCTCTTCATAATGGCTAAAATAGGATAAGTTCAAGAATATCTGAACTTCAGGCATGAGAGGCTTTCAGACCCAGAAGGACACAAATGGGTCTGTTTAGGCTTGGACAGGGAGGTCATGCCATCTGTAGGGATGAGTAGATTTCTGACATAAATAGCAAAACAAAAGGTCGGAAAGGTACAAGAACTGCATCACTCTTGTGCTTCTTTCCTCACCTCTTCTGTTTTGAATTGCGTTCTGTATTTTAAATTCACATAAATGTAGATGATGTACAGCAAAGCCAGTGTTCATGTAGAATATCTAAGGGAAAGAATGACATGCTTTTATTGCTCTCTATTCTAGATTTGTAGCAAAAAGATAGTAGGAGAAAGACGGGACTAAAACATATTCACAGCTTTAAGGCAGAACTGGATTGTATAAAGATACACTATTTTCCCCTGGTTTTGTAAAAATAAAGGGTTAAATTCTTTCCACTCCTCTGATTTATATTTTCTTCTTCTCAACCTGGTAGACTTTTAATTTAACTTTAAAATTTGGTATGGGGTGAAGAACACAATGTAAAAGCAATATTTACTGTGGTTTTAGATTTGTTTCTGATATAGCTGACTTTCAGTGCTTTGTAACATCTAGTATCAAGTGCATATTTTAAATGTTGGCAATGAAAAATTAAAAAAAAACCCCACAACTGTGGCATCTTACATCACTAAAATTTGATTTGCACCCACTCGGAGTTTTACTCCCTGTCTTTATATACAAGCTGAAAATAGAGATGCTGAAAGTTTAGAGGCTAAACTCTTGACTTAATGTCCTGGGCAGGGGTGGGTGGTCACTCCTATTCCACATTCCTATTCCATGAACAGAAGACTCTTACTTCTTTAGGAAGTCCCTTTATAATATAACCCATTATAGCAGATTTTTTAGATTTTCTTAGCATACTTTCTTCTTTTGTATAGTCTGAAATAGTTTGTTTACTACTCACCCACTATTCCTCCAACCAAATGTAATGCTTCATCTATGCTAAGCACCTCACAGGAGCACATGACTTAGGAAAGGGACAAAATCAGCAGAAAAATAGGTGGTCTGAGCATTTATGCATTAAATATGCATGTTAATTAGAAAAAATTAGAAGAAATATGAAAACAGATGTTACATAAATTATTTGAGTCTCAGGATAGTAGTAACTTATACACTGACAATAACTTTTATACGTGCGTATGTGTATGCCTGTTTCTGTATTTTGGAACATTTATGCAATTCGTACATGGACAGCACTAGAAAAATAACTTCTGGCTTAGGTAGGTCCACTGAACTCCTGCACTTGTGGGTGTTCCTCTCCTATGTTACACTGTCCATTTTGCTCCTGAAATAAAGTTCCTGAAAAAGGCACTGCCAACAGAATAGGTCAAATCTTAAGACTCATGGAGGGTATTGCATGTAGCTGGCACTAAATAGATGGAAAACATTTTTTCTGCATATAAATATTGTACTAGGCAGATGAAATTTTAAGATGTAGTTGCAGTCAAGTCCTTTATTCTCTGACATAACTCATTCTTTACTCTGGTCTCCTTTAGTTCTCTTAGCTGCTTTGCAGTGGAAAAAACCAACCAAACAAACAAAAACCCACAAAAAACAAACCAACAACAAAACCAAACCAAAGGCTTGCATAGTAGAAGCTAGTTGAGCAAAGACAAGCAAAATGTTGAGAACGTGTTAACCGAACAGAGAATTTTGTAAATGGATATTCATGCTAGAATTCATCTGCTCTTGTGCAGTCGTTTTGTCATTTTATAAAGACGACACTTCTGACTGACAACCAATTTTCTGAATATAAATTCTGATATAATTTGAATAATTACATAATTTCTGTCCACGTTGAAAAAACAGACATATGTGCAGTTCGTATTCTAATTATCACCATGAGAGACTGAAAAGTTAACTTCTCAGAAAATGAAGGCAATGCAACATGCAGTAAGGGGAAATGTTGAAAAGTAAAGACTTGTAGCCTTCTGTAAATTTTCAGATAATTATTTCAGTATAACATTCTACTTTGCTAGCTAGATAGTTTTCATATTCTTTGAAACCTTGTGCATTTCAGTGTAGTGGGTTGTTGGTTTGTGTTTTGTTTTGGTTTTTTTTTTAATTTTAGTAAAATCCAGCATGTACTGTAGGAAGATAAAAGGCTGCAAGAAGTAGACAATGAATTGTGGAAGAAGAGGGATAACAATATTTCTAGCAGATTGTTAGTATTGAAGAGTTTTTAAAATAGTGTTCAGGGTATGCAATTGCTATTCTAGCAGATGCATTATGCTAGTAAATGTATGAGAATGTGGTACTATAAGAAAATGAATTACAGAAAACTATTAAGAAATCTTATTTATGTCTTGAAGAGGAAATATATTACCATAAATCCTACTTTATACCAATAAATTTTGTTGCCTACACAGAATTATTTAAGCAGGGAAAAAAAATCAGTCATGTGTTAATCCTTCCATGCACATGTATTCATTCCCATTGCAAGAGTCAGACTGCATGGGGAGAAAGGAAATTGTACAAAAAGGAGTAAAATTGTTCCACGTGTGTATCTTGAATTTTCAGGAAAAAACTGCTTTGGAAACCTAGACATTTAGTGTCAAACACATAGTAGTGATGACTTCTAAGCCTAGATTGAGCCACCATTTTTCTCAGAGATATCGTTGCCTTTTCTTGCCTTTTCTTTGCTAGTTTTGTATGTTTTTATGAGCAGGCTGTCTTTAATTTCCCCATCGGCTCCTTGAGAAGTCATTTCCATATTGCAGCACACACAGATGATTCCATTCCCCTTGAAGATTTGTCTTTTACTGTTTCTTTTCTAGTGGAATAACAGCAACCTTAAATTCTGAGCCCAAACCTGTTAGAATCCTTCCATGCCTTTTCTATCCTGCACATTTTAGGGAAGTAACTCAGCTGTGCACTAGCATTGGTTCTGGTACAAGTGTCCCAGTTTTTCTCTATAGTCAGCTGAAACTGGTATAAACCTTTGGTCATTGTACTGTGGTGCTCTTCCTGTTGCTGACTTAAATAATAGCAGTAAAATTATAAATCTACCTCAGGACCATATTCTTCCATTAGTTTTGTGATGGTGGGAGGGACAGCTGCATTCAGGCAGCTGTTTGGTTTAAGGTGGATCTGTGCAATTTAATGGCGTTTCCACAAGTCTTATAAACCAATATGGTTTTGCTTCAGTAAATGATATGACTACTGAATTTTTTCCTGGCCATAGATTGTAGTGAAATTCCTTCCCTGCCAAAAAGCAGTGGTTCACTCAGGTAGCATTCCCTGCTATTCCCTGGGCTGGTGACCTTCCTTGCAGATTCAAGAAGGACAATTCTGAAAGAAATATGGAGAGAGCAGCTGCTTTGCTTTTGAAATCCACGACCTTTCACCATCAGAACCGTACTTTCCAAGGATCTCTGCTACCATTTAGGTATCAATAAGTAATTTTAAAAAGAAAAAATTAAAAAAGGGAAAGTATCTGTGATGAAGCATACGGAGCATTACTGGTGCAGAAGTTCACATTCAGATACCTTTGCATCATTCCTTTTCTGTTTAGAAATGTGGAATTGGAGAACTTCTGTAAGATAAAGGACAAGGATAAACCCAAGGATGAAATGTGAGACCTGTAGTAGGAAATTATAAAGACTTATGAGTCATAAGATGTGAGAAATAATGCTCTTAAGACATTTTGTCTTTCAAACATTTCTGTAGTCAAGTTTTTATTGTAAATTATGGTATGAACAAAACATGGAACTTTGAATTAATAGAGTTTTCATAGGACACAATACATGACTCTTTGGATAAACAAAAAGTTAGAAAATGTTGCAGTTCTCACTCTTCTTTCTTGCAGTATTTTCCACAAAAAAATTGCAAGAAGATCCATACTTCCTGATATCCAGTCTGGCTTTGTGATGTATATTTCAGATTTTTCTCATTATTAAATGAGATTATGACCACTAGCACTTTAAACAAGTGACAAAAATAAATGTTGTGTCTCCGATTTAAAAAAAAAAAAGTAGTTATCTATATGTATATACACACATATATATGAATGCTTAGTTTTCACAAATGCAGCTTAAGCAGTAAAATGATATTGTTTGTAATATGGTAAGACTGTATTTCACACAGTTCTTTTCTACCCTACTCATTAATAAAACCCAAGGTACTTTCCACCCCAGCAATATTTATTAGTAGGACTGTTTTTAATAATATATCCCTATTTATTGATATTTATTTATGTGACTAACATTTCTATATGGGGCAGTTCTCTCATTCACTTTTCTGGAAAGGGTATGATTTTTGTAGGTATGTGCTTCCATCTGTCAATGCTAGATGATGCCGAATTGAAGGAATGTTCCTTGTGTTTGAGACAGAAGGCAGTGAGGCTTTTGGCTATAACTTCGTTTTTGTTGTGAATTTGTTTCATTACTTCTGATTGGCTTTTGAGACATATCTGTCTGGTGTACCAAAAAAAAAAAAGAATCTTGTCATAGAAAACTCTGCTTTGGTTGACAAGATGTGTGGGAGAGCAGTGGGTATCATTGAGCAGCTTTAAGTTGTAAAACCTATTGTATTCAATGGAAATAAATGCTGCTTTTGATTCCTGTTGAAAAAGGTGATACTTTGGTCTGTGTTGCTGAAAAGATGCTCTGAAGCGTTCAATGCTGGCTGACACTTGTAAAGAGCTATGGGTGATTCCCAAGCAGTGGTATGACATGGTGGTGGCCCCTGGGAAAGCTGATGAGTGTTATACAACCTCATATAAGAGGTCTATTTCAGTGCAAGACTGTATCCCAAAAGTATGTGGGGATGGTCAGAGATACTGCTTAAAGAGCTGATATGGGAGCTTCTGTTTCTCTATTGTATCTTAAAAGAAGGTTTTTGCTAAACGCTCTTCTTCCATTAAACATTTGTAATATTTTTGTTTTCTTATCTTTCTTCAGGTTGAGTAGTTGTATCTGTGGTGTTCCTTCATGTCTAAGGAAAAGGACTGTAAGGAACAATTTCATCCTGAAATTTGCAGAGTTCCTGAGACTTAGCCCATGTATCTGCAAGGCTGAGAAACAAAAGATGGGGAAATTACGGGAAATAAGTGCAGGGAAGCCCAGGGTGGTATTATTGCCTTGAGAGTAGTTAGTAGAGACATTGTAGAGAATTTTTTTCCCCAGGTGTATTGTAAGCAATGAAAGCTTTATGTCCAGGTACAGTGAAGTCCAGCTGGATTGAGGAGTAGCAGAGATTGCATTCCTCAGAACAGTTTCTGTTAGTTGAATTGAAGTGGTAGGAAAAAAAGAAATGTTTTGTTACTGCAGTCTGAATGTCTTGCAGGACCAATGTTCCCAAGAACACTCTTAAAATTAGGAATGAAAGTGACCGTGTAGTATTACAGCAGCTGATGATAAGCATCTTTCAACATCAGCATGTACATTATTTTTCTTGATTGCTGCAAACACATTTGGAGTAATTTATCAAGTAATCCATGTTCCCAAAACCAGTTTTGTAATGCTATAGATTCCTTCTTTCTCTGAACTTTTAATATTTCACCAACAAGTCTACCAGGAGGAAAAGTTATAATAGTAGTTAGCAAGAAAAAGATGGTTGAAGGTAGTGAAAAATGTTTCTATTGCTATAAACATCAGACAATGAGAGTTGCACAGACGGATGCATCAGGCACTGCATTTCAAAGACTTTCTTTAATATGTAACCTGATTTGTCATATGTGCTTCTAATTTACAATAAGTTTGTCAGAAATACACTGTGTTTGTAATAAAATAAAATACATACATTAAATGTAACAGTGTAAGATCTATTGGTTCATTGCATGTTAACCATTTGCAAAGCAAAACCTTATTCCATATTTTTAAATGACTCTGGTAGCATCAGGATCCATAACTCTTGAGTATCCTCATCTTTAGGTATTTCTTCCCCCTCATTCATGCAGCATAGATAATATGGAGGAAACATTACAGTGGAGGAAATATTACAGTGTTCACATTCCAGTGCTTGGTGAAACATGTTTAAAGCAGAACTAAACCTAAAAATGCATGGATGACAAATATCACAATAGTTGTAATGTACCATTCCTCCTAATTAGGTACTGGAAGTTACCTATCTGGGGAGAAGGTGAAAGAATAGTTTTCAATGCTAACTAGGTAAATAAGATTAAATTCTGTAGGTAAAACCACTTTATGATCAATTAACTTCAGTCTGTATGAGTGTGTAAAGACTTCCATTTAATGACCAAGTTAGCAGTGAACTATTTTCTTGCTGTAGGCAAGGGATGCATTGCGCAGTCATTTTTGTGTTTCAAGCAGTGTGCCTCACCTCAGAATGTAGATAATTCTGGATAACAGTAGAATAATATTTGTCAGAACAGACAAAAGTATATATTGGTCAGCTTAAATATGAAAATCCTAGTAAACATAGGCTGGTTCATCTTTGTAGTTGGAAATCTTTACAACAGGAGTGAACGCTAGTTGTACTGTGGGATTTGACCAAGGACACTGGTCCTCCCTAGGAACTGATCTGAAGAAGGAGCTGAAATGCCAGTTAAGCATTTCCATTAGTGCCTGAAGCCTGATCTCTCCAAACGTTCTGAAAGAGGGACCAACTGGTCAACACCTTCACAGACCTGGGACTGAACCAAGGTCTTCCAGTTTATGAAACTGAAGAGAAATGGCAGAAAATTCAAAAGGATGCTGCAAGGGAAAGGGTAATCCAGATGAGCATGTATTTCTCATGTAGCTAGCCAGTAGTCTAGTTAGGGCAGAGTGTGTGTTTAGTATCTGCATGAAACTTAATTTCTTCCTTTGTTGTTATCCTTGCGCTGAAGCTAACTTCACACAGAGAAGGATTGTCCCTTCCTGGTGACCTCTGGTTCATGGTCACTTTTATAGAAATAACATTAAGAAATTAATTCTTTACATGTTGTGGGTTTTCTGCAGCTAAATAGCTCTTACAGTGCAATATTAAAATTCTGGCACCCCATTTTCCATGGCTAAGCTTGCTGCCTCGGTGATAAGTAGTAACATTAAGGGATGGCATTGTCCCCATGGCAGGATTGTCTGGTCATTGCTGGGACCCCTACAGCACGATGACAGGGCTTAAGTTAAAGTTTTTCAGCATTATCTTCTTGATTCTTATCCTTTGCCTACAGCCAAGGAGAAGACATTCTCTGCATTAACTTTTTTTTTTTTTTTTTTCCCCAGGGAAAAAACCCAAAGTGATGGGAGAGTGGAGTAATGGGAGTAGCTGGGGATGTGGGAGGGCATCAGTGGGATGGTGGGGCCAGCTGCAGACCACTGCCACAAGTCAGCAGCAGGCTTTTCACCTGCTTGCCTGGCTACCTAGGATGCGGAAGCTCTGATAGTTTTCTCTCCCTTGCTAGTCTATGTGTTACTGACACATGGTGTTTGAAGGGTGAAACATTTATTTCTTTCCTCATTTTACAATTACTTAAACACAGTGAGGGGTGGAGGTTCAGGGGGAGATCTTTAGGTGGTGTTTGATGTTAGTTATTCCTGTGTACCTTTAAAGGCATAGTAAAAAATTACTAAAATTTTTAGACATGATCTTTTTAGAAAAGGCTGTCGCTCCTCTGATGCTGTTGTATACAGTAAGAGTCTGTGCAGCAGCATGTGTTATTTCCCTGACAAAATTTTCCTTTTTTGCTAAATACCTTCTTTAAATGGAGGAAGTTTTTAAAAGTTAAATTTTTGCATTTCTCATTTGATCATGTGATGTGTTTACATTACGAGCTATTTATTAGTGATTTTTATTAAATATTGATTATGAAGTTGTTAGGCAAATGTAAAGCACTGGTATCAGCACATTTCTGTATCAGAAGGTAAACGTTTAAACACATTCTTACACATTTAAACAGATTCTTTATACACGTAAGTGGGATTTGTTGAAAACAGATGGAAATGGATGCAATTTTAACTGAGTTCTTTGGGGTTTTGTTATTTACTGAGCATTAATATCAATGGAAACATTCCTGTTTAAAGATGCAGCTTCTCCTATGCTGGCATAATGCAACTAGCTTTGTTATTATCAGGATGTTTTGCTTCTGATAACGGGGGACGTGTTCACATATCCAAATAAATATATTTTTCTCAAGTCTGATTTGATAATCCAGCTCCTATTGTTAAGTGCAGATTAAAAAAGAATTTTGCTCTTGTAGGGGGTTCTAAAGCCTTGACATTGTTTTAATCTGATAACGAATGGCTTTAAGTTCATGTTCTTTCAGTTGTTGGCAACAAATCTAAACCTGTGTTTTTTGGATTTATGAGGATAAGTCCTGCTTTGGCAATCTTGTAGATCCTCAAGAGAATAGTTAAACAGTGATTAATCATTGTTTCTTCACTGAGTGTGCAGAAAAGAATGGAAAAGCTGCATTTCACACTTCTGAAGCAATTAATCCCCATGATCTTAGCCAGGTTTGTCTTGTAGATAAGTCGGGATACAAAACTGTACCTAATTTATCAATGTATGCATGCCATAAAGTATAAAACACACAATTTATTTCATATCATTTATAGTCAAATGTAAAAAAAGAGTGACTTTGCCATATCCAAGAGTGTTTCTTACATTACCTTCATATAAACTAAGTACCAGAGATTACAATGGGATTCCTGTTTATTGTGCACATCTGGTGCAGTCACTATGCATTTTCTCATTCACTTGCTGGCATTTTTAGTGATTGTGGCATAAATCACCTTGCTAATCAGAAACATAAGTGACGGGAAGTCATCTCCTTTTTTTGAACAATGGGAAAAAACATATGGCTTCTTAGACAGGACTTGGCTGTTATACTATTTATGTGGCATTATATTCTGTATTTAGAATTTCATATTAATTGCTGTGGTTTGATTGAAGGCATAGAATGCCCTGTGGTTTTGGTCAAAGTATTTGTTTTATGATCTAGTCGTGAAGCCTTCCACGCTTAGTATCTGTTGTGTTTGTGGATATCAAAAATGGAGCTAAACATGCAGGCTGTATTTTAAAATTGGATAAAATGTTTTCACATACTTTTTAATCAATATAAAATGAGTACTGTGTGTTCTGAGTGACACCATATAATAGAAAGTTGTCATAAATTGTACGGCATAGTAAACAAGAGAAAGGAAGTGTTTGTCCTTACAGGGAATATGTATGCTCTGAACTTCTGTTCCTACACGGTATCTGTCTCTGGATTAACCACAGGCTATTTAAAACAAGTTGCTGTTTGCAGGATTGCATGAAATCAGATGAGGAGGTCAGACTGGGAATTTTTGTGAAGAAAAATTATGGATAATTGTGGTTCTGAATTAAAATTCCCTGTGGGATAAAACATATAAGAGGATGCCAAAAAAAAAAAAAAAAAGTGAAGAATATAATTGAACTCAAAAGCAATTCCTTTACAATTTCAGTTTTGTGCATTTACTTCCTCTTCTTAAATGTATATTTTGCATTTCATTTTGTGTCACTTATTTTCTGATCTGTGGCAATGGCTACTCCTTTAGACAAATAGTTTATTGTTAATTACTACAAGGAATTAGCGTTAGTAGGCTTTTGAAAGAACATATTTATTTATAGCCAATGGCTCAGAGTTTTATTTACTATTATATTATTTCTTTTAAATAATTAATTAAACATGTAACCTAATTCAGTAGTTTCCCTAATCAGTGTCGAATTTAAGATTACTGCATAGTATTTGCAGTTTCAACTGATTTCTGAATTATTGGGACTCTGTATATCTAAAAGAAGATCTTTATCTCAGGAAACTCCTAAATAATTACAAAAAATACTGAATTAGGTAACTCTGAAGAATAAGCCTTGGATATCAGCTCTTGAAGTTGGAGGAGGTAAACAGGATGTAAAAAGAGACCGTCCGAAGTGAGCAATTATTATTGATAACACCTCTCTGGCAATGCAGATTGTGCCTCAGTGATACTGAAGAAAAATAGATAATGGCACAATGCAAGAGTAATGCTAAGAAACACTTGTCAAGCCTTATAATGGGGGTCTCCATCTTCTTTGCTCAGGTGTGTGTTTAAATGAATACTGAAGAGATGCTGCTTTTGAAAGATCATAGAAAAAATGGTTTTGCCTGTGTATTTGGCCCATACTGGAAACTGTGCAAAATCCTGAGCAGGTAACCTGAAACTAACTGACATGATGTCCCTAAGATGGCTTGTATGAAAATAGAACTTCAAATATAACAGGAGAGCACACCACCTTAATTTGTTTAATAATTGCTCACTGTAAGTTTTCTGATGCTTCTTTTGTCATCTTACATAGTGAAACTGACATTTCACTACAAAATTTCAAATTTGATGCATTAGGTTAACGGGACAAGTTCTTCAGAATTACTCTATGTATGTCCTTGACCCTAATGAGTGCCTCTAAGTACCAAAGAAAAAAGGTCTTGCCTCATCACATATCTTGCTGAATATGGTTTCCTAAATTCAATTTTGTTTTGTTTTCTTTTCACTCACTAAAAACACCAACCTAAAACACACGCACATAAACTTCCTGAATTGTTTAGTATTACTGTAACATTTTCACAACCACTGCTAAGTCTGGAATTGAATAATGGTTTTACCTAGGCTTACAAAGAAACATTAACACTTTTCATGATCTGATGTCTCACTAAACAGTCATTAACCTCTTCTCATGGACCTGCCGTGTGCTCACCCTGCTGTCTGACAAAAGTAAAGATGAAGGGAGACCAGTGGTATTTTAAGTAAGACACTGGTCTTTGTCCAGCAGCACTGTAGCATAAGAAAGTATTGATTGAACTTGGCAAGTGTTGATATTTCTTTCTATTAGGGAGACCTAATAGCGACATTGCAGTACCTGAAGGGAGCTTACAGAAAGACTGGAGAGGGCCTGTTTACAAAGGCCTGGAGTGAAAGGACGAGGGGCAATGGTTTTAAATTAGAAAGGAATGGGTTTAGATGAGAAATAAGGAGGAAGTTCTTTACCGTGAGAGTGGTGGAACACTGGGACAGGTTGCCCAGGGAGGTAGTTGAGGCCCCATCCTTGGAGACGTTCAGGGTGGGTCAACTCATTCTGTTCAGTGGTTTCACTTTTCAATTCAGTTCTTCTAATGAACTGTACTTTCTGAAGTTAGGAGCATGTTTTCACAGACAGTGTCTGCTGCTGGCAGGGATAACACCCCATGTTTAGAGCTACTACCAAGGGTTGGTGTGCAGACCAAGGCCACTGCTGGATCTTGTGTACCATGCTGGGGAATGCAGGAAAGTGAAAGGCTGCACCTGCAGCAAGGAGTGGACAGGGCAGATGACCCTAAACTAACTAACGAGGTATTCCAGCCCATATACATCATATTCGGTATAGAGCAGAGGAATCTGGAGGGTCTATAGGTTTTTTTGTTAGCTTGCTAGTTTTGGTTTTGTTTGTTTGCTTGCTTGCATACTAGTTTTGTTTGCTTGCTAGCTTGCTTGCTTGCCCTCTCTCTGGGGGCTTCCAGGCTCTTCTCCCCTCTTGGACCACTTTGCCAGCTTTGCTTAGCTTGGCTCAGGTCCTCTGTCAGTTCCTTCCTTGAAGCATCCAAGGAGGACTCTGTCCATTCTGCCTTCAATCCCAATGGGTGTGTTCCTGAAACTGGTACTAGAATCCAGCTCCTGAACACAGCTCCCGTCTGCTGCGGGGCCCAGTCTGGGACTCCCCCAGTGCCTGCTCCACAGCA
>JAAGNO010005121.1:55440-74953 GCA_033439905.1 Ceryle rudis
GAAAAGAAAAGAAAAGAAAAGAAAAGAAAAGAAAAGAAAAGAAAAGAAAAGAAAAGAAAAGAAAAGAAAAGAGAGAAAATTATGGATGGATGGACATGGGTGAAATTCTTATTAGTACAGCTCTAAAATATAGTACCTAAGTTCTAAGTCAGCTTTTTTTCAGGAGGGAAGATTTTAATTCTTTTAACAGCTAAGGAATTATTTAATCATTTTTAAGTAGCTTCACAGACCGTATTATGAAAGTATAGTGAAGACATGGCAATTGTTAAAATAAGTGGCTTATAATATTTAAGAGATTCAGTGAATTTAAAATGTAAATTTTGCTTTCATAGTACTAGTCTAAAGCTCTGTGTAAAGAACGGTATCAGAGTCTGTGTAATTGAAAATACCAGCTTGATTATTGTAAACTGCCCTTGTACTTCTATCACGTAGAAAGAGTAGAATTATAACTGTATTGTTGGAATGGGATGAAGGACATCAGTGAGGGAGTAGTAGAAGCAAAGCAGGTCCTAATGCATGTTCTAGGACTACGGTGCATTAACTACATAAGCTGAGAAGCTGCCCTGTTCTGAGTTATGGGATGAGAAATCCCTTGAGGGTTTGTATTGACATCACAAACTATTAGAGATTTGGTTTTGATGTCACTAGAATCCCTTGACGAAGTCATGGCCCGGTGTGTGATCCTGTAAGAGCCAATTTTAGGTTGAAACCATACTGAAATCTTTCTGTGCCCTCCCTTAAAGTTGCACAGGAGCATGGGAAACCATGGTGTTCCGTATGCGTGGAGTATTTTATTCTGCTGAAACCTTGACTTATGGGTACAGAAAGTGTACGCAACCCTAAGACAAGGGAGATGCTTTGCAAGATGGTTCAGTTTAGCTGTATTTGGAAAGTATTGTGGTTTGCATACAGAACAGAGTGGTTTTGTTTGGTTAGTTTTGTTTTTCTTTCTAAAATAGTGGAGTCTGTTGTTGAGCAGTGGGCACTG
The DNA here is from genome assembly GCA_033439905.1 of Ceryle rudis. Lineage (NCBI taxonomy): Eukaryota > Metazoa > Chordata > Aves > Coraciiformes > Cerylidae > Ceryle > Ceryle rudis. The sequence goes on from JAAGNO010005121.1 coordinate 56,429, forward strand.
TTAAAACACCTAACATCCAGGTACTGGTCTCCATTTTATTCATGTTTCTGTCCTTTTGTTGTCAGTATTTAAGAAAATCCAAATCATTTTATTAAGTTAGATGAAATATCTCATTTCTTCACTGTTTTGTTAGATGGCTCGGGCAAATTTCATGGTTTTACTCTTAAGTTCAAATGTCTACAAGTAAGTAGAAAGTAAAAATAGATAAACTTTTCTAGATGTTCTTTAGTTTCTTTGGTAGCAAAAATACGCATTTGTTTATCTAGATCTGTTCAGACTTATGCATGCTAAGACCCATCGAAAGCTGAAGTCTCTATGTAATTTATTTTCAGTGTGTAGTGTAAACTGCTGTGCTGTATATACATTTTATATTTATGTCAGAAAAGGGTTGCAGAGGGGTACTTTAAAACCACCTTTTCGGCTCTAAATAGCTATTGTGTACATATGGTAAGGTACTGCTGCTTAACAATTAGTAACTGCTTTGATGAAACTAAATTACATGTTTAAGTTCCCATCAGGAAGTCGCTTCACATATCTGTATTAATGTATTCAAGGCTCGAGAAGGAAAGTTAATTTTCCAGCTTAAATATTTAATTCAAGCTTAAAATTTAGTCTGTAATTAGAGCTCCCAAATGGCAGGAACATGGAGTATTTGTCCATTTTAATTAGATTGTTGTTTACCTATTAATTATATATCATATCTTGTCATATAGTTTTGATGGTAACAGATGGTGCTAGGAGTTAGTAAGGGTTTGAAGAAAATAAGATTTCACATGATTTATTAAGTTGCACTTTATTAGTGAGTGGTCTGCTTTCGTCAGGTTATTCTGTGGAATAAGAAGTTTGAAACATTTCACTGATTTTGGTGATTACTCTTTATGTGCACTATGGAAGTGTTGAACTTAATGCACCTTTTGGAGTTGTTGTTTGTTTTTGTTTAGAGGAAGGGGTAATACTTCTTGTGTTTCTCTACAGTTACAGCATCTTATATAACCCAAATGACAGTAAGCCTGCATCTTTTTTCCTAAAGGTTGTGCATAAGACATCTCAATAGCAATATCTCTTTAAACTGCAGAGTACTGTCTGGAATAGTTGTTTCAGAGGTGAAAGACCTGGCTCAACTACAAAAATTTATCTTCTGCAAAAATCTGCAGTTCATTTTCAAGTTTCAATGAGATGAAAGAAACAACGTATCCATTTGTTGACTGGTGCTTTCAAAATACACGCGTGTATCTATTACACATGTGCCCCTACCACACCCAGCAATCATTTAAATGTTAAAACTAACTGAGATTTTTTCAGTGTTTCAGAGTTCTGTAGCTCTGGGGGAATCATACTGTATACTGTCACCTGGAATGTGAACGTTTCTTCTGTTTGGTAATCTCTACTCCTGACATAGCATTACCTTCATCACACAACCATATCTTACCTAGATTCTTTATTCCTGTATGGATTATAAATATATCTGTATAAGGATGTTTTAATGGAATTAGTGCAGGGGAGCCCACACTGTAAGCCATGTACACATGTATGTAAATCATAGGGTACATAAATTGGGATATTTTGGAGTTCTCATTTAAGTATTCCCTTTTAAGACCTGAGAAAGAGTAACAGGAAAAAATAAAATGAAAGTAAGGGAAATATTTTCTGAATTTTGAGAGGTTAAAAAAGAGAGAGAGGAAGCCTGAAAAAAATCTCAAAGAAAAATCTCTATTTAAATTATTCGGGTTCCTGAGAAAGGACAAAATATGCATGTAGATACACGACCCAAGTGAAGGAGGGAGAATGTTTAACATAAGGCACGTAAGTAAACAAGATTGTATAGTACAGGTTGAGGCAAGTGTATGTTAGTTCTGCAAAAAGCCTTAAAATGGGTGAACTTTCAGTATATGTGTGCATGCGATGCTGCCTGAGCAACGCTGGAAGTGAACAGTGGCTTTCTCTGTTGGGATTCTACACAGTGAAACAAATAGGCAATGGAGTCTAGCAGTGTGGAGTTTGCTGGTTATTTAGTAGTGATTTGAAAGTATTTGAGCTTTAAAGGGCACTTTATCACAGATCATTTAAACTATTCTCTTTTTGATTACTGGAGGGAAGAGAGCAGAGACAAGTTTTTAAGTCCAGGTCAATTCAGGAGCTCTGTTGCAAACTGAAATAACTAAATATGCTGGAGGACTTTTTAGTTTGGTTTTGGGTTTTTGGGGAGGTGAGGGGGAGTGGGGGTTTGTATTTTTTGTGGCAGTCCAGCCTCTGTTTTCACTGATTGCTTTTCAGGGACCTTGATAGCTTAATCCCTTTGGGGTATAATGCACCTGAATAAATGAAGATCCTTTTCCTGTAATCCCTTTTTTTTTTTTTTTTTAAGCTAATTACATACTTCTGTCTTCCTTCTTCCTTCCTTTTGTCCCCTTGCCAAGTTAAAAAAAAAAACATGCACGATCATCAGAACTGTACCTGTTTCTTGACATTGACCATGGCTTCAAAGAAATGGTAAAAGTCAGAGTTTCGCTAGTGAAAAGTAAACAGATGGCTGCAGTACACACACTGATTTCAAGGCTTGCTTCAGTGGGCGACTTGACAAACAGTAGATCTACGAAACTGCCTCCTTGTTCTGGCACTCGCTTTGTCCGTGCACCAGCAGCAACAGATGCTTGATGCTGACACTAGTTTGTTTTTCCCCACATAACTTTGGTCACATACTCCTAGTTGGCTTTACTGTGACCTCTCTCTTGTTTCATAATTGTCCCCATCACCATGGTTGCTACCTTAAAAAGTATTGATAAATATGTGTGTGTTCAAATCAACTGGAGGTGGGGTGAGTAGGGGGAGGTGTTTGGGAGTGTGTATGTATCTTGGATACGTTCCCAAGCTGAGGATCGTTTTATCACCACCTACATCTAAAAAGAACCACTATGCTGAAATTGTGCTGTTTGATTAGCTCGGAAAAGCTAAGTGACTTGGCCTATTGCCTCTTCTGTGTGTGAAAAGATTACCTTCCGAAAATGTGACCTTTCATCCTCTTTTGCTCAGATACTGGATTTTTCCCTGTGATTTGTAGAACTGTGTTAATAATATAGAAAACTGCATTCAGTTGTTAGTGGCTGAAATACAAATGATTACAAAAACATTATCACAAGATGGAACTAGTAAAAATATTCTACTTGCTGAGCTTGCACCATCAGAATTTATTTATACATTTTATGCAAAAATACAGGGTTAATTTTTTTATTCCTTTGACCCCGTATATCAAATGTGATAAAATATGCTATCCTGCAGCTAAAAGCAGATGGAAAAATAAATTGAAAAACAACGTTTAACTGCAGTCTTATCCTAGTTCATATAAAAATATTGCAAAAATAAAACAGAGACATAACTGGGTCATTGAAATGTTCTTTAAGAAAGACTGCTTACGCAAGAAAATTACCACATTTTCAAATGCTATGCTTCATAAGATTCCTTAAAAAAAAAAAACAAAAAACAACAGGATTTTTAAATATATTAGCATGATTTTATTTTTAAAATAGTTTATACTCTTTGGAGTTAGTCTTTCATTGAGAACTTTTTTTGTTTCTTTTGGAACATAAGAGTAGTGTGTTTGCATTAAGGCTTTCTTATGGCCACTAGAGAGTTTTGAATCATCACTTCCAATTTATTGCAGTGCCTAGCAGGCCTTCAGCTCTACTTGCTACCTTGCTTTGGAATATCTGTGCCATTTATAGCCTTCAGAATAATTCTAGTTTTTTGTTTGACTTCATAAATAGATTTTGAAAGATAAGTTGCAAAATTCACAGTTCTGGTAAAATATGTTGGTATGGATGCTATGAGAGTGAATGCAGCCAATAGTGACATACTGTCATTTCTCCATTCTTGACCGTTTCATCAGCTCTGCCTCGGGTATCAGACTGAGGAGCACTGAATCTTCTCTGTAAAAGCACCTACTTTTCTCCTTGATTGTCTAAGCAACTTCAGCCTCTAATTTTAGTCTGCAAAGTCTCATTTGACTTGGAAGTTTTAAAGCAGCCTAAGTTAGGTAGTGTGAATAACCCCATGAGTAAAATGTGAACAGATAATCAGGTAATAGCATCAGAGTGAAGCTTGTTGTTTATGCAGACTGGGGGTTTCAAATAAGAGAAGTGGGATTCTTACAGAAGGACTGCAAGAAGGAGAAAAAGATTCATCGAGGATGAGTAATAAAATGGCATTCATCAAATAAGCAGCCTCTATCAGTGCATGTATTACAACAGACCTAGTTGGTTTATAGCACTGTGTGGGAGAAATGGCTCAATCTAAACTAATTGTGTTGGAGATCTTAATGCTATTACATTTAATGTCATAAGAGGCATTGCTTTCTTATTCATCAGGAAAGGTGCTATCCACACCATCCTGTGACAATGATTGGGCAAACTGTACAGGATAGGCAATAAAGTACTAAAATGAAGAAATAATCTGTTGCCAAAGGAAAGTTGTTCTGGTACAGAAGAGTCAGGTTGCAATTCTTCTGGAAGGAAAACTTGTCTTTGCTGAATATAAGTGTACTTTATCATAATTCTCTAAAGGAATATGAAAAGCATATGATAAACCTTTAATACATGCTGTCAAATTGTCTACAAAAATGGCCCATGTGTTGAAAGAGTAAGTATCATATAAGGAGACAAGTACATAAGAAAGAGACTTCTTTTCATCTCGAGTCCCCTTTTTCGGATTTAGCTGTTGCTGCTCTAGCTAAGGTCGGCATCTATATAAATGATTAGTAAGATTAGTCAAGAGCTGTTCTGAAACTGCCTACACGATTCTTGCATCCATGAAAGTTTTTTCCTGTGCTTTTTTTTTATCCCCTCACTGAGTTTAGTTCTGAGTTGGATTTACAGTGATCCTTTGCTCAGAAAGTAATGAGCATAATTTAATTCTGAATTCATCAGAGATGCATAGAAAGATGAGGTAGGTTAGAAGACACGAGTGTGTGTCAGTGATTAACGATCATTTACAAATAGGACTCTGGTTTAAAAAGTTGTAATAAATAAGAGATGATTAGCATTAAATGTCTTCCTCTTAACATGAAGGTGTCAGAAGAGCTTTTTTCTTCCTGTGCTTTCTTTACATTTTTTCATACCACATTAATATTGAACTGTAGTAGAGGATGTACTTTATTTTAGCATAAAGGTTGGGACATACAATGGCTAGCTATCAAGTGAAAGTACCTGCTGTTCCCTTTAGGGGTCCAGTTGTAACATCTGTTTATGGAAAGAGAAACTTTTAAAAGTTACTGATTTATACTGTCAACAGTAGGAAAAAATATGAATCTTTTAGTTAATTTTAATGGAGAAGAGCCACGATGATAAGAGGGGGAAGGTGAGTATTTGTTTCTGATTGGAGTGGTGACTTAACATCAGCTTAATCTACATGAAACTGCAGTATGAAGATCTGTCATAGATGGTGGTGGTCCCTAAAAGAGAAACATCGTTGTTTTGATTTAGTGATGTTTGTTTTGATGGCTACATACCTTATTTTAATAAACTTGGCACATATTTTCTTTATTCAGATTTGAAGTCCATCTTGTAACAGGATTAAATTCTTTAGGTTCTTTCAAGGCCATGTACAAAGTCATTGTGAAAAGTTATAGGTTGGATACAAGTTGGAGTCAACAGTAATCTAAATTTGCAAAAACTTAATATAAGTTTGGTATTGTGGCTTCTCTGAATAACATACATTGTCATAACAGAGCTCATTCTGACTAGCAATTTTATGGGTCTGTTTTGCGGAGAAGGTAAGGTCTTAAGGGAACACTGTTTCTTCATCCTTGCTGTATTACTCCATGTCAAATCAAGATGCATTGACAGGTCAGCAAAGGAAGATTGTGCCACATGCTGTTTTGTCTGTCCTTCCTGGTGGGAAGGGGATTTTAGGTTTATCAACATCCTGATACTCTCTGGAAAAGTTAATAGTGCACAGAGTACGGCGTAACAATTACCGACTCCCTCCTTCCCTTCTATATCCAGCAAATCTGAAGCTAAGGTGTCTCACACGACTGTACTCTGATACTGCAAGTATATAAAATTATGTGATCTTACAGACCATGTGTGCTGCAAAAGATAGCCATACTGGCATGAGTTAAGGCTATAAAAAGAGTCTTTCATCCAAATTTACTGATTTAGGTTAGACCCTGTGCATTGTTTTACCTGTACAGTTATTTTTTGGTTTTATGCCCTTTTTTGATCACTGTTCAGTATTTAAACTCCTTCAAATGTGCAAAGATTAAATGTTTAATAAAAATTGCTTGTTGTTTTCAACATCTGTGTTCAGAGAACAATGGCCCACTGGAGTGCAGAAAGCTTGTAAAGTTTTCAAATGTATTGAGAATGACAGAAAGTTCAGTGAAGAGTTTGCTTTCCTCATTACAGAACTACTTCTGTGGCTGCGATTACACTAAGAGCATCTTTAATTGCTTTAAAATCTGAATGCATGATAAGAATGGATTAATTTGATTTTTCTGTTACTACAAGTAGCAGATGGTTTATGTCTTAGGAATGCTCATGTTGTAAAATGAGATCCCCAGCTCATTCGTGATTGGTCACTGTTAATGAAGCATGCTGTGCTGATTATTGATTTAGAAAATGAGGATGACATGAGTATTGTGTGTGTTGCTGTAATAAATTAAAGAGGAGTATTTTAATAGCCAGCAGACATACACCTTAAATAACATGAAATATTTGATTTTCTATTCAGGTGGTCTCTGCCCTGTCAAACTAATTTTATTGTTTATTAAAAAGATGTACTTTTATAGTTTCAGCTAACAAGCAGATGGTCGTCTTTACTTATTTCTGTTTTGTATTGCTGTATGACCGATCAGATGCATGATAGGAACCCAAATTAGCTTGTTGTTTGCAAAGCAATGGTTTAGCCATGGGAAGAAGTCTTTTGTAGGTATTGCTCGTGTGTGTGCATGTGTGTAAGTGTGCATATGTGTGTGTGTGTAAGCATGTCTCTTCCTGTACATTCCATAGCTTTTAATCCTCCTTTTTTTAGTGCAGAAAATGTAGTTAAATATGCTGAAGTGCATTTCAAGTTATTTCATTTTAATTTTTCCGTTTCATCTTCAAAACTTTTGAAAGGGAGAAAGGGGGAAGGTATTTTAAAACCTCTCATCTATCCAGAATCACATAAACCAAATCATAATTCAATGTTTGTTTAATTTTGTTTCAGTCGTCATAAACGAGAATTTGTATGGTAAAAATCAGAACAGTATTTTTGTGTTCACTTGTTTCTATGATTTGTAAACAGAATGTGTTATAAACAACTGTGGATTGTGTTATTAATCAAGATTCAGTGCTGTGTATGTGACCCTTATAGCAAATCATGATGTTTTACGGTATGTTATATGCATTGATTTCTAGTCCTTACTGCAGAGCTACAGTAGCACTGTAGTTTGCTAGTAGAAGGATGAAGAGAGTAATTTCAATGTGGTGCAGTGTGTGCTGCATACATGTGTATATATTCTTGTTCAGAAGAACATACTCATATAATTACTTTCCTCTTCACTAAACTCCTAGAAGTACCCATATAGAATGTGCTTATAGCCAACAAAAAACATCTACTGGATCTCCTTCCTGACCCCCAGCTTCTGCTCCACTGCACCACAGAAATTCCCCCAGGGGAGCGCTGGTAGTTGATGATACCAACAAACAACACCCTTAGTGCTAAAAATGTGAACACTTACATCACTTGACTATTTGCTTTTCTGCAGGTGGTACTGACTGCAGACTTAGAGGGGAATAATGACTGTTGCTTTCAGCAATTTTAAAACTGAAACTACAGTGTTGGAAACCAGCAGCTTAAGCTCAGTCATAGGAATAAATTTGACTAGGAGAAGTAGAGAAGTACTGGAGGAAAGATGTTACTACTATTCCAATAGCATTTAGAAGTGGATGAAGCCCTCTATGCCCTATGTTAAGCAGCACTTAATGTGGAAAGCCAATACACAGAAAGTTACAGAGAAGGTGGAGAGTTCTTGTCGTTGGTGTTCTTGTTTTCAAGAGTATTTTAAAAATCTTAATTTTGGAACAGTGCAGCTGTGTCTGTATATAGCAGAAAATATTCAGGTATGGAAGTCCAGAATGCTCAGGTGAGCTAGTGGAGCAGAGACTATGAATTTGGTGGTGCTTTTTGACAACAAAGTTCTATCATTTCATTAGTTCATAATGACCAGCTAAGCTGTTGGTTTTATGGAGAGATAGTCAATTTTGGTGTTGGAAGGCAATTAATTAAAAAAAAAAGATGATGTGTTGTTTTTTGGGTTTGGGGTTGGTTTTTTGTTTGTTTGTTTGTTTTGTTTGGTGAATTATTCATGTTGGAAATGGTAAGCTAGTTACAATGGAGCATCTTTGTTCTAACTGTGAATCTTTTTTTTAACTACCTTTAAACATTTCTTAACTGAAATGAATTTATTGATTATGGCTAAGCTTGCTATCCTTAATACAGGTGTCTGAAATCCATCATTGTTAAAAATTCTCTGAGGAGATTTCAACCAGATAGTCTGGGAGATAGTGAGATAGGAATTGATTAAATGAGAGAATTTACCTCATACATGCCCTGACTGACCGGCACTCATCACCCATGAGCTGCAAAGGTACCATGTTACATCATGCCAACAGTCCCCAGTAGTTCCCTGTTCTTCTCGAGCATTTGCTGAAATATCCTTCTCTTTACCTCTGTACAACTGCTTCTCTCTTCACCCATGGCATAAGAAGGTAGCATTTTGATCCTGGAATTTATTGTGTTTTTGTACCTGCATCTTACCTGGCTCAACAGGTGCCTTTCCACTAAAAGACCTCTTTGGAAAATATCCTCTTCTGAGGATAGATGTGAGATAGGTGGTACATGTTACCCACTGTTGGCAGTTTCTGTGAGTGAATTGCTGTACGTCCTGCAAAAGTATGGTAGTGATTCTATTTGATGCTTTTTCCATCATGGCTTGATCCCAGCATGTTCTGCTCTTGTGTTTCTGGTTAAGCTGTGTGCTAAAGCAGTAGGCTTTGTTGCAAGGCTTACTAAAATATTAAAAAGAATAAAATTATCCATGTGGTAAGTAGTTAATTAGATGTATGTATGTAATTTCAAACTGCTGCTCTTTAGAGGCTGTGATGGGTCAAGCAAGTGTAAGACTTTCTGTGATACTCCTTTGGTTCTTGCTGAGTCATATGTAACAAATTTTGAATTTCACGTGTCTTCCCTTGGCCACCAAGAAAGCAACCCGTAGACTGATTGCTGATTTCTCTGGTTCCGCAGAGGAGATGAGGTGGTGGGAGTGTGTCATCTCTATGGCTCTGCCTGTGCCTCAGTCCAAAAGTGTGATTGCTCTTTTTATGCAAACTTCCTTTACATTAGCAAGGTTGGGAATGTTACAGATGTGACAACATGGGCTTTCACTGTAAGATGCTCACTGCTTGGCCTTTATGAATGCTGTGTGGCTGTGGCTAGATACAATCTTTTTCAGAGTTGGTAGCAGGGGCAGATCCAAAAAGATACTCAGATGCTTATCTCTTTGTGCTTTTGTTTAAAATCCATGGGAATTATAAAGCTTAGGATTTAAATACTTATAATTTGGAACTATCCCAAGATCCTTGACATCAAAAAGGCAATGGCCTCATTTTATGCAGATGTCCTAGCACTCAAAGGGTGCATAAATTATTGCTCCACTTATCAATTTCTCTTTAATGTATTCCTTTCTTATATCTGGGACAGTGTTAATAGAGGAAAAGGATTAAAAAGTGTAAAAATAACTTGTATGTAAGTTTCTTTGAGTTGAATTTATATCAGTCAGCCTGTCAGCACTAACATATGGGAAACATAGTTTCGCTACCATGCATAGCAGGGGCTAAAAGTGCTGTTCAGACCATGTGCTCAACTCCTACAGAAGAGGGACTTTATATCACTCGTGCAGCCCACTCAGAAATTTAAGGGGTGACATCCACGGATTCTGAATGTATGGTAACCCAAATATTGATCTTGTTACAGAAAATGCAAAATGGAGGGTTAAAAAACAGATAAAGATGATCTTCTACATCAGCAAGAAATTCAGTGAACTTTAAATAAATGGTGTTCAGTAAACTCCATTTTTAAAAAGCCTGTTGTATTGCTGTTGCTATATTGATATGGTAGTTGTAGATAATAGGGTATTTTCACGTAGCTTTTCCATATCCTGGGCTAACTTGCAGTAACATGTAACATCTCCTTGTATCAATTACTGTAAACTAGGAAAGATCCCTACTGTTTTTGTTTTGTTTTGCTTCCTAAAGCCCCCTGCTGCTGTTGATTACACCTAGATCTGCTACTGATTGGAACTGTTAAAAGGCAAAGATAGTGTGGATGGTTTCTGAATCATTTAATTGTAGAACTAATAAGATGTTTTTGCAGGGACCTAATAAAACAGATCATATTAATAAGTGTGTATACTGTCCAAGAAATTTCTGATTGCTTTTTCATAATTTTTGTAGATATAAATTTAATATTCCTTAGCCTGGTGGGTATGTGACATGCTAGCTGGTTTGGGGTTTTTTTGGAATAATATTGCTGGATGTCATTCTAAGAAAGAAGTGGGAGAGTAAGCTATCCAAGAGCATCACACAGTAGAGAATTTGTTTCTGTGAGTTTTCATGTTTTTAGTTGTATGTAAATCTTCTGTGGGCATGTTGAATTGAGTAGATAATTACATGAACAAGATATATTCAGTCTTGTGTTAATGCTGCTTTTTAATAGCTCTATAATACACACTGCACTTGGTGCATGTGAACCTTGAAAATTGCTTCCTTAATACAGTAACACTTGCCAAGTAATGTCCAAAACTGGCCTAAAGCTATGTTGGCTTATCATGAAAGAGCCTGTTCTCCTTCAGTGGTCTGTCAGTGTCCATTCAACCCCTCAGCTTCAGCAGGGTTGGACAGTAATATATGAATACATACAAGGAAATCCTAAAATGAAGAAGAATAAAAATAGGTCATTATTTATGAAAGTTAAAATTGGTATTGGTGGCTTTCCCATAATCCCTATTACATGATCTTTAATTCCTAATGGAAATAATTTTCAGGAATAAAGGTGAGATTAATAGTTGGGGAGAACAGGGAGTAAAAGGAGAGAGCAAGGAACTCTAAAGCTGACCTACTGCCTTGTAAACCTGTAGCAAAACTGATAATCCGATTCCAGACATCAGGAAATGTTGCTGCAGAGCAGCTCTTGTATATCTAGAAGGGCATTAAACACAGTGGAGAAGTCCACACATTACAATTTGAGATTAACTCACTATTTCTTCCTACAACTTTGACAGATTTCTTCCCTTTCCTACATAGATGTAACCTCCTCATTTGCTTTAAGTAAAGTAACAGTACGGACCAGCTGATTCTGCAGTTTCCAAATTATTCTGCTCTTGTCAGTCCAATCAGCTGGCCTTTTCTTTACCCAGTCATACATTTATTCTCAGTCAGATCTTTGTCAACGTTACTTACATTTTAGAATAGAGTTTTCATTTTACCATTTTGTTACTTTTGTTACTTCTTTTGTTACTCTCTCTTGATATTGAGAACAAATTTTCTTTTCACCCATATTACTTTTTGGCAGTTTATGAGTCATTTTACTTTCCAGTTTCTTCAGTGTTGGCTGAATGTTCTAGGGTTTGAGTACAGGGAAATTAGATTACTGTTCAAAACAAGTGTTTGCTGAGAGATAAGGTCTTGCAACCTCTTTTTTTGTTGTTCCTTATATTGTTCCTTATATTAATTATCTTGTAGTAAAAGGAGTAGCGTCATTCATTCTACAAAGATAGGGTAGGATTTTACCTATATAATAATGTATAAATTGCATTATAAGTAACATAACATATTATTTATACATTATATATTATTATAATATTATTTATATGTAATATACTGTATATATTAAATAAACATACACTGATACCCACATATGTGCACTTTTATGACTACTTAAAAACTGTAAGGAAGCAAAGGTTTGAAAAGTCATACCTTGTTCTTCTATGAACATAGTGAGTTGCTGGAGAAAAACAGTATCATGTAAAATGAAGTGCTTTTACATAGACATGATATATGCTATAGGTTCAGAATTGATGCTGGAAGGGGCAGAGCTAATCTCAGTATTGAATGCTGAGGATTTTTCATTCCTGTAGTACCAACTGTTTTGGGAATGTAAAGAGTTTACTAAAATGCTAAGCATTAGTTATTGAATACAGGTGCCATACAAACTTTGGCTTTAAAAATCACAAGACAGCATGATGCATCCTTCAAGAATGAAGGAGCCATCCAGTCATCCACTTTGTACTTTAGCAGACTCTTATTTCCCCTGACCAAATATATTGATTATTTAAAAAAAAAAAAAAAAAAGCACTGTTCTATCTAAAAAGCTTACTTTTCTCAAGCAGATAGCTTTCCTTCTGCTTTTCTCTACTTTCTATAAAACCAAATGTATTGCTGTAATGCTCATTTAATGTACTAGCATCTCCTAGGATCTGTGTCTTTACTTTCATCTGGGTTGTCTTAATTTTTTTCGGCTTATTTTTGTAGAGATCATTTTTAACAGGCTTAGAAATTTGAATCATATATTATAGATAATAGGGAAAATGGAATCACTTTTTAAACTGAGAGAAAAGATTTAAAATATGGATTTCTGTAATGTTCATTGACAGGTAAGATTGTGTCAGTCATTCTGTTTACAATTCAAAAAAATATTTTTGTGAACTACTGTTACTTAAAATCTTACCTGCTAGCCCCTTAAAGGCCAGCAGTTCCTCTTACAGATGATTTTTGTAACAAGAATCTGCAACTGGAATTTAGTTTCACTGAGAAACTAATTCTAATGTGGAATTACAATGTAATTTTATCTCTGAACACATACCTACTGTATTGACAATGTGCAATAGGTTATTAGTAGAATTTTTCTTTTTTTTTTTTCCCCAAAAAAATCCAAACCAAGTAACAAGAACAACAAAAAATGCAACAGAAAACAAAACTGACCTAAACAACAAGACTCATACTTTGGGAAAAATAAAAACAAAAACAAAAAAAAAAAACCAAACCCACAACAGGAAATAAACCAGCATACTGTAGTTATTTCATGCTTGTTGACATTTAGAATGTTGGAGTTTTTCTCTTTCCTGATACCTTGTTGTAGTACATTAAAGTCTTGCAAGGGATGTATAACTGCGTACTAAAATCAAGTGGAAGTGCTGACTGGAAGGTCTCATTGCACTTTTCAGAAAGCTTGCACTTAAGCTTTCCGAGTGCAAGGAAACAACAGCAGACTCTTTGTGATTCTGCAAAGTATAGTACTATTTTTTACCTTAATCCCTGGCAGCTTCACCTCCATTTCTTTAGCTTGTCATCAACATCTCTATCAGAGTAAAACTCCAATGCATGTAGAAAGAAACGAAGCGTGTAGGGGAAAAACATAAAGGCTCTTGACTGAAATAGTTCTTTAACTTATTAACGGACAAGTGTGCATGTCAGAAAAACACACTTGTTTGCTGTGAGTATATGCAATAGTGGATGGGTAAAGAAACAGAAACCTTAATTGCTGCTTGCGTTTAGGTCACTGTTCATTCATTCATTCATTGCTGGAGCTATGAACTATTCATATGTTGCCACAGTATGTTACTTACACACGACTGATGGTGAAGGAAGTAAGAGCTGAGATGCTTCACAGGCATCGACATCGGGGGGGATTAACATGTTGGCTTCATTAATATATATATGCATACATTAATGTTGAAGTATTGAAACTGTTTCAAATGAGATTATAAACTAGCTCTTAAGGTCTGCTACAGTCCTCAGAAACATTAAAATTTTTGGCATCAGCCTTAGCAGTTTCTTAACTATTTTACCTTTACTTTGCCAGTGGGGATACAAGTGCAGACAGAGTGCTCATCGCTTGCCTGCTGCCTGGTTTTCTGTTGTTTTTCCGAAGCTAGATCTGCTCTCTGTACTTGCTAGCCATCATTATGCATATAAGAATCTCTGTGGAGTGGCAGGCATGGATTCTGTGAGTGACATTTCTGGCAGCACTTCCCTTGTATATGGCACCAGGCCTGATTTTCTGAAATTTTAAGCATCTATGATCCCCATTTGCTTCCGCTGAAAATGAAGGTACTCTGCCCTTTTGGAAAGCATGCTACTCTTTGCTAAATTTCAGGCAGTTGAGAGATGAAAAAGTCCTGGAAACTTACTTACACTCATGACAGCGAGTTCTGTACCACAGCAAGACTATCGCCTGTGTGAAGGCATTGCCTCTCCTGCTGTATTAGTTACAGATCCAATAATCTGCCCCTGTGAAACTAGGCTTGGAGATCAGTAGTGAATTGTTTCATAATGTTTATTGGCGCTCTTTAAAATATACTTGCTATGTATAAAACACTTTGATATATCGAAGCTCACATTCTAATGAGATTACATTAAGTATCCTAATAAGATCAAGGCTTGAAATTATGTTTTTCCGGATTTGAATGATATAAATTAATTTTAGTTTAAACCAGTGTCAGCGTTCTTAGATATTCCTTATAAATACTCCCTTTGCAGTTTATGTGGGTCTGCATTTAAATAAAAAAATTCAATTCTCTGATTAACACAAGAAGCATTTTCTCTTCCTTTCCTTCCAGTATGCTGCAGCTACAGATTATCAAGGCAATGCTGTAATTATTAAACCCAACCAGTAAATTATATAGAGAACAACAGTGGCTGATCTCAGAGTGAACTCTGCTGGCACTGGCCTTTCACTTCTCATTTAAGTCTAGCCTACTATATAAAATGAATTCATTATTGTCAATTTAGATCCCTTGTGGAGGCTAATCCACATCACAAAGCCATTCTACACAAAAGTGAATTCTCTTCAGGAAGACCTTACAAGTATGTGCAAACTAAAATATGTAGGAAACTTCCAGTACAGACTAAATTAATTGTTACTTATAATAGTAGACTGTCCAGAGTGAAATGTTGGATTAGTTCAAAAAGAACAATCCCACAGTTATAGCTCCTTAGTGATTTCTGTTGTTCTCTCCGTTCTGCTTTTTATTTTATTGCTAATTATAATTTCTCTATAACTTACTGCACAAAAGTATGTTTTGTTTATTTGTTTATCTAAAATACAAGTATTTTGGAGAGATAGAATTTTAGAGTTGAGTGGCTATTTTTATTTCTTGCTAACTTTTAATTCACAAAAGGTAAAGGTATCTCCTGTTAGCAAAATGTACTTTACGGAACCTGATAACATTTCAAATGCTGAATACATAAAGTGTAACAACTCTAGAGAAGATGCATTCCAGTTTTATGCTTAAATAACAAAGTTTTATGTGCAGTGTAATAGTGGGAAAGAGTTGATTCATTGCATTTACCAATGACTGCCTAAGATTTCCCTCTGTCCTATCCAAATACAGTTGGTTTTATGGATGCCTCAGCATAAGAAAAAACTATTCATTTCACTGTCCCTTTGGCATGAAGCAGTAGGTACAGTGTAAAATTAATTCTGTACTTGAATTTCTCCAGAGTGTCAGGCATGGATCTTGTCAAATTCTTTACCACTTTGATTGCTTAAGGACTTCATTCTGAGCAAGAATAGTAATCACCTCCAAACTCAGTTTTCCAATATTCAATTTGCATTGTAAGCTAGAAAATCAGGTTCAGTTTCTTGAATCCACCTGATTCATTATAAAGTAAACAATTTGTGGTAATTTTTTTGTGAAATTATTATTTGTTCCTTGTAAAAATTGTTTCTCTTATAGTGTGCAAGAAATAGTTTAATTCATATAATTCATTATAAGGGGCTAAAAATGTAAGCATTTGTATCTCTATAAACATATTTAAAACTTCAGGAAGAGTTTAAATATTTATGAAATATAAAAGGTAACTTAAAAATAATATGTTTGTCTTGGAAACTTGTGGCCAGAATTTATCTGCACACAAATTACTTTTGGGACAAGAGAGGAGCATACTTACAGTCAGTTTTAATATTTTTAATGGTTTTCACTTTTTACTTTGCAGATTATATAAAGCCTTCAAATATTAATATGTATTCAAGATTAGGGATTTATAGACTTCTTTTGTTTACCATACATTGCTTGTCCATGAAATTTTCATGGTCTTCTGATTCTTCGGAACCATAGTTATTGTGTACGCTTATACACAGTTGATCCTGCTGCTAACTTTTCATCACAGAAAAAAGTGAAGCTCTTTGCCCAAAGATAGCAAAAGCCATTCACTTATTTAGAAACAGTCTACAACTGGAAGGCATGTTTGCTGCAGAAAAAATGCTTTTTTTCTAACAATTTCAATTTCATGGTTCTTGATGTTCTGATGTTGGAAGCATGCTGACTTTAAATATTTGTCCTTGTCACACACATTTATTTTTCTGAGAAATATAACTTCTTTTTGGAACAAGCTGAATATTTCAAATGAATGGTATAACTGACTACAGAAAATATATCTGAAAAAGTAATAGTGGTGGAGTTATTTTGTCATTAATATGGGAGTGGTTCTTTTTAGATAATCGCTGTAGTTTATCTGCGTCATTTAACTGTTAAACTACTATTTATGTAAAGAAAGAATTTTAAATTTAGTCCTCACTCTTCAGAATTCATTGGACATGACTGAGCTGTGCTCCCCTATGCTGCAACGAGTCTTTTGTGTCATTTTGCCCTGATACACTGGAAAAAACTTAATTGCTACTGTACCCTTTCTCATTTCCAGTATGATACATAACATTACAAACAGACCTTTCGTATTAGAGAGCTATCAATAGAAAAGATAGATATTTTTGAAATTAATATTAATTTACTTGCTGTATTTGCAAGTATTCAGTGCTTGTAAATCAAGGCTAGTTATTCTAATAGGGTGCTTCTTCCTTTAAACATAGGCAGATTTTTTTCCCTAAGTAGATACTTAATAGCTATCCTGCATGTAAAAAAAAAAAAAAAAATCAAGGGTTTCAAGGAATAGCTATAGCAGTTGCAGGAGAAGTGTATAAATTACCATCTCTTTTGGGTTTTTTCCCCCTCTCAGTACAACTCTTACTATAATTAGCCAGCATTTAACAGCAAATGTTTGCTTTGGTTAAATTATTCAGAACATTTATTTTACTTGTCAAAGGTTAGATCAGGTTGTTGTTTGAACTGGTAATTAAATGCAGCCTAATACACTGTCATATTTATATGCACTATCAGCCCCGTTTCCTCCTTTTTCTGTATAATTTTATAATGTTTAGCATTGACATTCAGACTTCCAATTCAAATCCTGTTTTCTTGTGAAGAAAGCTAAGATTTTACTTCTGTGTTTCGTTGTACATGTGTACACTGGAGGGAATAAGGAATACGTTAATTTAGAATATCACAGCAATGGACTGTGTTGTCATAAAATTAGCAAAGGTCCTTTGAATATATTTATTTACATAGTTCAATAACTCATTATACAGCATCTGGTATGTATTAATTATTTTGCAGAGATGAAGGTGAGGTGGACAACTGCTGACCTCTCCTTTACTAATTGAATACCTACTAGTCACAGTATCATGCAGTATATTTAAAATGCATTCCCAAAACTTTACTGGAAAAATGCAGAATACTGAAATATAGAAAGGTTCCTAAAATAATTACATAGGGGAATTGGATGAGCAAATGAAAAATCTCAAGGTTAGAACTTCTAATGAATCTAGAGCTGTGGGCTTTGTACATGTACAGTAGATTGCTGAGGCTGGCTATCCAGCCTGATAAAATCAAGGAGAGTTTTAGAGAAGCCTGATTTCAGTCTTCTGGAGTCTCTCATGACAAGTTTCAGAAACTATTTTTCAAAGACTTATATTACATAGTTGTTTAATTGAATTGTCATACATATAATGTGTCCATTCCTTTTTTATTTCATCTATGTATGTTTATTTTCTCAGTGAAATATGAAGAAAGAATAAATTATAGGCCTTTTAAAAAAACTTTTATGCTCATAGGCCTAATGTTGTCCAATGTCTCTGAAAGGAAGAAAGTTTCTGTCCATACATAAGTGGATCATCATTTCAAAAATCTTTTTTTTTTCTCTGCCATGTGTAGACAAATATTTCTACCTTTTTCAGTGCATTTGTGTTGCAGTTTTCTCTTCATACAATGAGTGTAGTGATACGTATACATTTCAACTTCTCAGCATTTCTAAAATATTTTTGAAAAATCCTACCACCTGTACTTAATGTATTGAAAGTGCAGTTTTTAAAGTCTTAGAGTTGTGTCAAATTGAGCTACACTGATTTCATAGCATTGTTAAGAAACAATTCAGACTTGAGGGTAGTCAAATCCTAATTTATCCACTGTCATGGTGATCCCCCCCAGACTGTATTATGTGGTTGCAAAAGCCAAGACAACAATAGAAGCAAAACATAGAAGCACTATCTTAGAAAGGAATAAGGACAAAACATAGAAGCATTATCTTAAAAAGCCAAAATCCACACCTTACTTCCTACACAAGTGATCTTAGAGTAGCAGAATTAGGGGTTTTTTAT